>JAHLTZ010000038.1:0-187396 GCA_025786725.1 Syncephalis fuscata | reverse complement strand
TGTAATATGGTCATTAGCAGAAAAAGCGTAATGAAGGGCCAATTCAACTATAAAGCTAGAGTCGAATGGACAACGCCAACCGATAGAGTGTGGCCAATATACTGTATAACAATGTACAACAACATTTAATAAAATAAAAGTGTACAGCATAAACAGAATGGAAATAATGCAAGTAAATGGTGGATATATGCATATTGGATAATAAAGCTACAATAATGAGTGTTTGATGATTGATGTCACTCACCGCCCATCATCATGTTCAATAGATTGGGCGTTATTAAATATTAGTCATTTAACCACCAAATCACAATAAACGTAATAATGCGACGATTAAATAAAACTCACCACTTGTCCCCATGTTCAATAGAACGAAAATGTAGTTCAACTACGCGAATGTTACAAAAAAAAGTCTTTGACCCCCAAATCACACTAAGCAATAAACGATTTTAGTTAAAAAAAGCTATAATGTGCTATATAGTGGTATATAATGGTATAGAGTGGTATATATGTATGAGTGATATATAATGGTATATAGTGGTATATAATGGTATATAGTGGTATATAGTGATATATACTTTCTTATACCGCCTTACACCGCCTTACACCGTCTTATACCTTCTTATACCGTCTTATGGAGCGGTATGGAGCGGTATGGAGCGGTACGGAGCGGTACGCAGCGGTATACCGTCTTATACCGTCTTATACCGTCTTACACCGTCTTACGCCGTCTTATACCGTCTTACGCCGTCTTACGCCGTCTTACACCGTCTTATGGAGCGGTACGCCGCGGTACGCCGTCTTATACCGTCTTACACCGCCTTACGCCGTCTTATACCGCCTTACACCGCCTTACACCGTCTTACGCCGTCTTATACCTTCTTACACCGTCTTATGGAGCGGTACGCCGCGGTACGGAGCGGTACGCCGTCTTATACCGTCTTACACCGTCTTACACCGTCATATAATGGTATATAACAATATGTATATTTTTATAATTGTTTATTTAATCATTACATTATTACATGTAGTGTGATTTGGGGGTCAAATGACTAAATTTAATAACATTCGCGCAATTGCACTGCACATTCAATCTATTGAACATGGGGACAAGTGGTGAGTTTTATTTAATCGTCACATCATCACACTTATTGCTTTTTGGGGACAAATGACTAATATTTAATAACACCAATCTATTGAACATGATGATGGGCGGTGAGTGACATCAGTCATCAAATACTCGTCATCATAGATTCGTTATCCAGTATGCATATATCCACCATTTACCTATATCATTCCCATTCTGTCCCACACTACTATGTATCATTCTACGATACACTAGACACATTTTATTGTTTATACGCGGCAATATACTTTGCTCCTTCCACTCATTCCACTATACACACTGCAGCTTTGACACCGCTTTTTATGTTTTCTATGATCGCCCATCTTTCCTCTATCCAAAATCGTGTTTATTTTTGCACCAGGCTAATTATTAACAAATCAAATTATTGTAACCGTCTGCTAGACAAACCGGCAATTGTTAATTAGCAATGGCTTTGGTGTTGATCAAGCAAAACAATGTGTATCCACAGTAATGGCAAGGTCAGCCGGAAATGGCCCAATGGGTGGCTGTATTACTACGGGCTCTGAGTTGAATGTTAAACCGAGTCACGGCAATACTCCATATTAGGAAGGTGGTACAAAAACAAAAATAGATATAGCAGTCACACTGGAGATTGAAGCTGATTGGCTCAAAAAAAAGCAAATTAGAACAGGCAAAACAGATAAATTGGTTAAGTGGCATAGTATCAATAATCATTATCGTGTAAAAATATACAATAAACTGAATATATGTAAAACGTAAATAATAGCTACACAGTACATAATGAGCAACCAATAAATTAATTAACGAAATAAGTCAAACATTATAACGAGTAAAACTATAACAAATAAAGAAGTATTTGCATAAATTAAAATTAATACATAATATGATGCTATATGTCAAGACAGGCTTACAAATAAGGCATAAAATGACTATTGAAGTTACAAAGTATATACGCATGAGTAGATACATAGACAAACGAAATAAATTGAATTCTATTAATGATAAAGCTAAATTAAGAAAATAATAGTATTGGATAGTGTGTATTTATTATATAGCAAAACAACAAAAACAATAAAATATATAAACAATATGCAATATGAAGTGCCGATTAGCAGTGTTAAATTTATTGACCATATATGCATGATTAATGAGCTGACTTAGTTGACATTTATTAATAATAGTGCTAGAACAAAAAATAAAAGCAGCTTTAAACAGAGCAAGGCCAGGCGAGTGTAGAAGAATATATAAAATGCTAAATATACGGCGAAAAAGCATATAAAATGCTATTGAAACTATAGTGCATATAATGCAATGAATGGAATGAGTGGAGTTTATTGAAACCTATAAACAATAGAATATGTCTAGTATATCATATAATAATGTATAACAGCAAAGTATATAATGGGGATTATGTATGCATAATGGATAACAAATTTATGATAATAATAATTTTAAGCCTTGATGTCACTCACTATTTAGGTTTATGATCAATAGAACAAATGTGTAATTTAATATAACAAACATTATTAATTGTAATCATTTAACTTTAAAGTTATACTGAATTGCTAATATATTGTTTAGTATTAATATAATAGCCTAAGCATAAATAAAACAATCAGACAGAACAATAGGATTGTTATTAAAATGACTAATGTGCATGTAGCTATGTATAATGCAACAAATTGTAATGGGTTAATAAGCTAGTTCAACTTAAATAGCTGAATGACATAATACAGCTACTAGGAACTCTATTAGCATTGATATTACAATAAAATTATTTATTCAAAAGTATACTAAATGTTAAACTAGTTATAAAAAGTGACCATATTTTTAATATCTATAATCAATGTATATACAGTAGCACAACAAAAAAGTAGTAGTATGGAGTTTGTAATATAGCATACCGATAAAATAGTATGTATGGCAGTTGATTTACAGACATATACATTAGATTCAATACTCTGCATCGTTGATTACATCGGTGCAGTAGTCATTACAAGGGTCTGTGTTGACATTATTATATAAATTCCATACTAAACAGTTAACATACCTCTGCATACTCATTTAACGATGCACAAAGACAGCAGCAATGATAATGTTTATTGGCAAATATAATTACAACTGCCGCTGCTTTCGTGTATTATTGGATGAGTATACATATATGTATCAATTGCTTAGCATGATGTTTGTACCATAATGCTGTTTTCCATCATGATATTCTGTTTATTTTATTATAAATATTATAAATACGGCCATTTTTAATAAATGTTTTATTATTTAGCATATTTTAGATAGATAACTTTGTTATAACAAGCATACCAGTAGAGTCTTCAGTAGCTTTGGCATGTCATTGATTTACTGAAGCATATTACAATTCGTTATATTATGTGTACAAAATACTTATAGATTTATTATCCAGTATGCATATTTACTATCTATCCATATCGTTAACGCTAATATTCACATATCTATATTGTTCTATGATATACTAGATACATTCTATTTATTATATATTTCAATAAACTTTACTCAATTTACTTATTGCACTATAACCTCATCAGTGCTAATCATAAGCTTTTTTTGTATATTCATCATAGTGTATATTATATTGGTAATTATTTATTTAATGGACTAGATGATTTAGTTGATTAACTATTTATTCATTATATTTTTATGTATGATATATATATGTATATGGTAGAACGTGTTCTGTATACCAAATAGTGGTTAAAGATACTAAATAAAGTGCTCATATATTGAGAGGGAAAGCTGACGTTACAGTAAATGGCCTTTTCATTCTCATTTGTTTATTGCTCCTTCAACTAATGTCTATGTCTAGTCAGTCGCGCCAGCTCGTTCTCGAGGCCACGGTTGCTTTTCGTTTAAGAGAGTATGAGCGGGCGGTCAAGTTGCTTACAAGCTTAGATTCACTACTCAGTGGCGGCAATGACGTAGTAAAACATAATCTTGTTGTTGCGCAGTGGTATGCCGCTCAACAAATCTATAGCACGTCTTTTGCGCAATGGCTAGATATCCATGAGTCGATTCCTAAGGGCAAGCCTTGCACTAACGCGGCGTTCATTGCACAGTTCAACCAATCAGTCTACTATTTTTATGCAAATCAGCCACAAAAAGCGCTTGAAGCATTGCAATCACTGTGCTTTACCGGTAGAAAGGCCGAATCTCGACTGGAGACTTCTTCCGTACTATTAGCGCTTGATTTGTTTCTTGGCACGCGGAATATTCAGCAAGCAGTAGAATACTTTGAAAAGCTTAATTTGAGCGAGTTAGATGCCGTTGCGGCACCATCCGATGCTAAATCATTCTATGACATTATCTACCATTTGTATGAGGCGCGTATTCAATTGGCATCAGGTCGTAAATGGGATGCTGTTAATAGTTTATTACAATTATCTATTCCCGATGAACAGGAAAGCAATGGCCGGGTACTTGGTGTAGCTCATTGGCATTTACGCTCTCAATTGGCTATGGCATGCTATCAAACAGATACCGCGTATGATTTAGTTGCTTGGCATACCGATACCGCTGATAGTAAGGCAGTGGATCAGAATGCCCGTGGCTGTATGTATTTTGAACAGAGTAAATGGGGGCTTGCTTCATTTGCGTTTAGTCAAGCAGCTCAATTATTAAAAGAGAGTGAAAAAGATCATAGTGATGTAGAGGATAAGCAACTGTTACCGGTAAATCATAGTAGGTTATACCGTTGGATCAATGGCAGTATATAGATGTAAATACTAACTAGCTAATAGGCCAGCCAATACGACATGGCTGCTGTTCTCTTGAAGAAGCAACACTAATTAACCAATGTTTAATACAACTATTTACTGGAAACACTACCGCATCTGTATATCAAATAGAAACGCAAATCAATCGGCGGTTGAATAGACATCAACCAGTATCATCTATTTATTGGTTAATGTTAGGAGAGGGCATTATCTATTTACATGTAGACAACAAGGTAAATATAAACTATTAAATAAGAATAGACGTATTAAAGTCAATCTAGGATACAAGTCAGCGTCAACCAGACCGACAAATATCGAATAGACAGCAAAATATTATACATTGGTTAGAAGATGAATTTACCATAGTGTAAGTTGTTATCCTATTTAATTTATAGTTACTTACTATTGAGTAGAGTATCCGACGAAACATCTTATTCATTGGAATATGCTGCTGGATGCTTTCGTCAATATTTAGTGACACTGATACACGAAGTCAATAGAGTGTTAGAAAGTAATGAAACAAATTACTTGATCAGTTATTTAGATGTAATACCTATGGGATACCGTCTGGCCTATGCCTATGGTCTATTGGCATGGTCATGGTGTGAATTACAAAGACAAGATTATGTTATGGCCAAACTGTTGTTGAGACAGTTTATTGACATTGATACGGAGTGGTTAACGGGCGATGACAAGGAAGAGGAAGAGGCAAAGACAGCAGCAAAGCGTATAAAGTAAGTATTGATTTATAATATTAACTAATGTAATAATTTGATCATTTGTAGATTTCTATCAGACATTTATATTGCTGTATTATTTATACGGAATGAACGATATAATGATGCATTAACACTGCTTAATGATCCTATTATGTTTAATGCATCATCAATGTTGTCCTCATTATCGACAACGGTGCCACTGCCACGATTACATGCCTATGAAGCTGATCTATTAACAGATCGATCATCGACGACTGAACTACGCGGTAAACGACAACAACTTGCCGTTATGGCCATTGCCCTTTATCAACTACATCATAGGGATCAACGTTTAGATTATTATAGAAAAATGATGAATACGGTCATTGCTAGTTATATTGATATAGATCAGAAACGTATCACACTAGATGCACGTCCCAGTGGTATTCAAGCTATTGATGAGCGACTTTTTGCTATGATCAATACCATTAGCTATGAATAAACTGGTTTAAATAATAATAACAATAACAATCACTTTATAATTCATTTACATTTCTGTTTATTTTATTTTGTTTTATTACCATTCCACAATTAACATGCCACCACGTCGATCGGGTGAACAGTCGGCCACGTTAAATCCTTCATCAACTAGGTATTCTAATACGGCAGGAAGAAGTTTAGCCCGACCCGCTGAATGGCGACCTGAGCCGGTAAATACGAAACAGCGACGTGTATTTTCCGCTTCAAGATCCCAAAGACGCGCATCCAAAAAGTAGACCGCCTCATCGACGTGTAGGCCATGTAAATCGATGATCGCTTCACGACCTGGCTGATTACGTGCAGAGAATATCTGCTCTGCCGCCATTCGGTGGTATTTAGTCATTTCAGCGTTATGTCCCTGACCTAATAGGGAAAAGCGTTTGGCCATGGCGTATTTGCCTTGCCGATAGGCTTCATGGGCCCGGTGTAGATAGGCTGACCGGGTACGATATTGTAGTGTAGCTTCACGACGATACTGATAATAAAGTGCAGCTACACTGTCACCTGTCGTTAAACGGGGAAGTGGTATTGCACGATGGAGTAGGCCAGGATGCGCAAGTGATCGACTACCATAGCGAAAATCATCACCATAATGATCGGTATCGGTATTGTTGCTTGATTCATAAGTAACATTAATTGAATAGCCTACATTCAAAGCAATATTGTTACTATTATTGTTGCAGCTATTACTACTACTACTACTACTACTACTACTACTACTATCATTATTATTAGTTATTAATGTAGCAGGTTTTGAAATAGCTTTAGAAAATTCTAATGGCTTCTTTTTCTTATTCGCTAATTTTTTACTTGATGTCTTTTCCTTTGTATCTGACGCTACAAGCTGTGGAAAATCCGACATATCTGGTGGCTTTTGTGCAGATTGTCTACTGCCATTATGACCATAAATACCGCTTTCATCGTCATCATTCCAACCTTGCGAGGAAAGAAAGCGTGCAGCCACTTGTTCATCTACACCATGTAGAAATGGACATTGACTATTCAGACATTGACCACGTATCCAAAATTTACATAGAAATGCATCCAAGTCATGACTATACCAGCAATCAGACCTGAAACATCCACCATCTAAAAAATGCCGACATATTTGATTGCCACGTAGTTTATCCGCTTCTCGTCGACGTAATCGTCGTTCAGTCGACTCTTCTGAATCTTTATTAGATGCAGCACTACCATTACCAGGTATAATACCTGTAATAGAAGAGAATACTGCCTCAACATCATAATTATTATCTTCAAGTAATCGAGTAATACTCTCGTCTGGTCGGTCATAAAAGACAGCCTGTAATAACTGGAATGGAGACATACTTTCTGGCTCAAATGGATCTTGTTTCAATGTCTCTGGTTCTACTATGGATATATCCACTGCTGGACAATCCATACTAGCGTCTATTACGGGGCTATTAGCGTCATTTGACACTTCATTCTGGTACTGTCTGTCCTTTTCGTCTTCAATTTCCGTTAATTCGAGCAGATTTCGCGTCAAATCAACGACAAAAGAGTCAAAGGTTTGTTCTGTATCATCGGTATGCTTTGTTGGCACTACAGCTGCTGACGATCCAGTATTAGTGAAGCCCAACGTATAGCTTGGACGCTTCCAAGTGGTATCTGTTTCCCATGTCTTTAATAAACTATTAGAAGGGAGTATTTCTCCAGATACTGCCATTACGGCTTCTGTACTTTGTTGTGGCACTGCCGACGACGACATAAACAACGGCTCTCCTTCTTTAGAGGTTGATTAGTCAGTCACAGGTGGTGGTAGGGCGGTTTGCCGTTAGGTCAAGCCTACCTGACAAGGAGAAGGTTGGTATGAATTCAGTAGCATTAATGCGTAGTTCATTAAGCTGCGAGGCTACTTCTACAATAGCCAATCGACTCGAATCTCCATTTTCTGAGGATATTGATTGCATACTTGAACCATATATATATATATATATATATATTCAATGGATACTAACAATAAATTGCGTATAGCAGTTAAATTGAAAGGAAAAAGTTAGGATGAACAAGAGTGAAGATGAAAGAAATATTTTGAGCCAGTACGGTTACACTTTCTTGATTTCCTTGTTCGTATGTGCGGTATCGTATTTACGTTGCAAGTAGGCACGGTAGCGGCGGTAGATTCCGACCAATCTAGCGAGACGGCTAAGGAATGGCAGCAACTAGCCGAGGATAATCGACGACGTGGTAATTTGAAATACAAAGATCGAACAAGTATATATCAATTAATATGGATACTATAAGGCCCCGATGCTATTGGCGAGCATACATGTAGGATAGAGAACGAAGTGGCCGCCTTAGATACTGCATCTAGCATAAAGCTGCATTTTATGGGTGCAACACTTCATTTAAGAGGACCAGAAACAACACAGCAACCAATAGTGGATGAGCAAGGCAATGTGCTATGTTGGAATGGCGAGGTATTTGGAGGACTTGAAGTAAGTAGATGAGTATACGGGTTTATGTATTCTAATTGGACTATAATAATATATAGATTGGCAATAGGAATGACGGTGTATGCTTGTTAAAGGCACTTGCAGCAAGTCAATGTCCATTATCTGTGATGCACACCATTCGTGGGCCATATGGATTTGTTTATTATCAAGTAGGTAATGAAGTTGATAAATGAATGGATAATTTAGATGGCATATATCAATTGGTTGGTTTGGTTAGGCAAAAGAGCAGCGTCTATGGTTTGGGCGTGATTGTTTGGGTCGACGATCGTTACTATGGCGTTATCGTGAAGAGAAAGATGTGGCACATCTTACGCTAGCTTCAGTTGGACTTGGACCAGTGAATACAGATGCTGATGCATTAAATGAAGTAGAAGACGATACGAATGGTAAAATACAGCCTAATGAATATGCTACTGAAGTGCCAGCATCGGGTATTTTTTCAATTCATTTACCATTACTATTTGAGCCATCGATGACTATTTGTCAAGCGATGCGTCTCACTCAATGGATATCGCCAGACTTGATACAGCCTGATAGTGTCAACTATTTGGTAAGTAGTTACAGATGGTTGATTATAATTAGTTAATCGGTAATATAAGCCATTACCATTTTATAGACTCAATAAAGTGTTGCCTACTGATGGAGACTTGTCATTGGTGAGCGAAGAAGTGTTGCCTTGGGATAGTCCAGAGTGCATGGATATATTGGAACCAATCCAATTAAATCTGGCACAGTTACTGTCAGAGGCAGTTAGCTGTCGAGTCATCGGTATACCGCCTCATGTGTAAGTGGTAAAATAATAATGCTATTGTACCAGAGCTAATGATATAGTAGTCAGGACGGAGCACGACTAGGAATTCTATTTTCTGGAGGTATTGACTGCATGTGTTTGGCTATGTTGGCGGATCGTCATGTGCCGGCCGGTGAACCGATTGATTTGATCAATGTTGCGTTTGAAAATCCACGCACTTTAAATAAAAATCATACGGCAGCCGCTTATGATGTACCAGATCGGAAAACAGGTCGATGTGGTCTTGCTGAGCTACGGTAGGTAGTACGATGAATGGTTAGAGTAGATCACTTACGGTAATAACACTAGACAATTGCGGCCGGATCGATGTTGGCAGTTTGTCGAAGTTAATGTGCCTTATGCCGATGCTTGTGCGGCCAAACCCCATATTGCACGGTTAATGTCGCCTGCCAGTACGCTTATGGATATGGTAAGAAAGAAGTCGTCGATTAAAATAGCTGTTAATAGATGATTAGAGTATTGCCATGGCATTATGGTTTGCTGCTGGAGGCAATGGTAGCATTGCTGGATCAGTTTGCGTTGATGATAAAGAAGACACAGTACGCGTATCATATAATAGTCCATGTCCGGTATTGCTTAGTGGCCTAGGGGCTGATGAGCTATTTGCTGGCTATACACGCCATAGAGAAGCATGGCGACGAAACGGTTGGAATAGTTTAATAGAAGAGGCAAGTTAAAACAGTGCATATATGTTATGAATGGTTTATTAATATTATATGTAGGTTCAATTAGATCTAGATCGAATATCGTCACGTAATTTAGGTAAGCTAAATAAATAATATACATAACCAAATGTTAACTAGTAAGTAATGGATAGGCCGTGACGATAGAGTGATATCGGATAGAGCACGCGAGGTGCGGTTTCCGTTCTTGGACGAAAGTGTCATAAGCTATGCGTGCTCACTGCCGATTCATTTGAAGATCAATCCTCATTTGCCGCGTGGCGTAGGCGAGAAGCTTTTACTACGAACCATGGCGGCTTGTGAATTGGGTCTAAAGGAAACTAGTACCCGATGGAAGCGGGCAATTCAATTTGGTGCACGTACGGCGAAGATGGAAAGCGGCAAGGAGCGTGGTACGCATCGTGCCGTTTAATTAGTTAATTAAAATGATTATTAATAATAGTAAATGGATGATATAACGTGTTTATGGCAATTAATATAGTAGTTAGCATGACATTTTAAATAAAATAAAATTACTAATTACAATATAAAGTATAATATTGGCTAGAAATAAAATGTTTATTTACTAGAATCTGGTAAAACAATACAGCCACTCGTGCCAAATGGAGATGTTTGTTGAAGATTCTATAAAGTATAATTGTTAATGGTGGTTTAGTAAATTACAAAAAAAACGCGTTTCCGCTTACCGAAATATTAATCGTAGTTATTCTATAAAGTTCGCGATCTTTAGTGCATTGAATCCTACCAGGAAAACCGTTATAAGTAATTCGAGTATATATCCAATCCTTTGAATCATCAATTTGCCAGGGATTGACAATATTTAGTCCCTTCTTTTCGAATGCATTGAAACTATTTTTAGGATTTTGTAGGTTATATAGTATTGCTTCGTAGTTGTTAAATTTGTATGGATTTGGGCGTATCTGTTGACGAGGTACGGCATCAGCTGTCGAGTCGAGTGTGGTAGTAAGTATGCCAACAAGGGCAGCATAAGCCAGTGTGGTAAGTTTAAAGGTGTACATAATAAACGTTAATCTAAAGGCGTAACGGTTATCAAGAAAAAGAAAGAGGGTAAAATAGAATGTGGCTAAATCTCTGTACTTTTCAAAACCTCTTTATAATGGAGCGGTTTTAAAAACTACGAAAAACGCAATAAAATAGTGGAGATTCAAAAAAAAACTAATTATCTATTTTGAAGTATACTTAATTTTAATTGGATTAGCGGTTTCTTATTGTTACAAATCAATGCATGGTAGTTACTTGATTGAATCAATAATGTTTAATTGCAGTAACAATTCTCCGATATTACCAAGTTGAGGAAAAAGAGACACGTGTTTGTATATTCCACTTTTACTAATTGCGGAAATTAAAATTTGCATTCGAATGTAGCATTACATTGTAGAATAAAATACACACTTTTGTTAATTATCTCATTTAAATGGTCACAATATATGGTTTTGAAATGGCGTATGTGTTAATTTATTTGCATAAAACATTACTGCGTATCCTACAATTGATCGTTGCTGAGTCGTTATATCTACTGGATTGTATCTAGTACAGGAACAGTGCACTATCTGCTACTTTATTTCCTGGACTTTTTACCACCGGAATTCTTCGGGGCAGTCTTCTGCTTCTTGCTAGGTGGGGGTCCAGATGATCCCTTTGAAGGAGCACTAGGACGTTTTCTAGATCTACCGGAAGAAGAGCCTGAATTTGCAGATGGGGTAGTCTCTGCTTCTGCTAGGTGGGGTCAGATGATCCTCTGAAGGAGCGCTAGGACGCTTTTAGATCCACTGGAAGAAGAGCCTGAATTTGCAGATGGGGCAGATGATTGCCGGAGCTGCCACCGCCACCACCGATCATAATGTCGGCACATTGCTCGTAGTTTTCAATTTGAGGAGCAAGGTGCGAAGCCTTCCAGTGCCAGCGAATAACCTTGCGGCCAGATACACCTGCTGGAAGATTGACAGTCCATGGTCCGACTTTACCAGGGGCGGCACAGTCATTCTTGTCGGCAATCTTTTGTTCGTTGCCCAGGTTTTCATCAAGCAGATAGACTGAGCATGGGCCGATGTGTGGAGCGGTGATTGTAAATTGCAGAGTCACGGAGGATCCAGATATGTTGGTAACTTGGCCAGCAGGCTCACCACGGCACTTGCCCTTAGTATTTGGATTCTTGACATCATCAACCATAGTTGACAACTTTTGAATACCACGAGGCGTTGGGTAATTCATGTAGCCATGAGCTGATACGTTAGAGATTGTAGAAACAGCAAGGAGCACAGCAGCGCACACAGTCATACCAAGAACAGTTGTGAAGCGAGTCATTTTTGTAATGTTGAGTAGGAAACCAGCCTATCTATAAGTTGAAAGTGTTGAGTTGAAAAGAAAACGTCGAGTTTGTCGTTGTAGGTGTACGTAGATCTAAGGCACAGCCTTGTCTTGTTGAAGCGTAGAAGAGTGGAGAAGTTGTTGTTGATGATGATGATGATTAGTATTACTTTTGAATTCAATTGTATCGCGTATTTATATTGATTGCGCTGACATTGATTTTATGGAAATACGTAACACATTTGATACACGGTTTGATGCATTTGCCGGTGTTACGTTTACTGTTTCTATAATGATTGATGGTTTCATTTTTGAAATGATGTTTGTTGTCGAATGCGGTCAATGTACCAATACCATACTAACAAAAGTGAAACAGCCTGTTTGTATTGGATGATGCTTTATATTGTATCAAGTATTAAAATATAACGGATATATTTTTGTTAAATGATAAACCGTCAAATAACTGCCAACTTAATATGTGAATTTAAATGCATGTTTAATAAAAGCTAGAATCAATGTTGAGTATAGCTATTTATTGTAAAAGTATATAGATGTTGAATAAATAGCAAAAAACATACAGCTTAGTTTCTAAATACATTTCCGGAATAGTTTTAGAATGTTGGTGCTGGGTGTTTTAAGTTAATACAAAGAGACAGAAACCAATTTATTTTAATTGCTCAATATCCACGTACAGCTTTATGTTATTTGTAGCCTATATTGACTACATGTGCTGACAAAAAGTTGAAGAAATTGTATTATTTATATTGTTTTTAAATCATATAATGTATTTTGTAAATCATTGGTTTCTTAATAAAAATATTATTTCAAAAGCTAGCTTTGCCGTTTGTTGTGCAAGTTACTCCGTACGTTTCTATTAATGTTTCAGCGTACATACATCATGGACTAATTCATACTATTTTTGTGGTAAAACACTGTGGCAATATTAAATTGCAATAAGTTTTCTACGCATTACTCAATTGAGCTATGGGACTCATTTAGTGTATTAATTAGCTAAGCATTTCATCATTATGGTACAATGTTTGGTAATTTGAACATTGCCAGTTTATATTTGAATAAATTGTTATAATGATATAATTTTATTACGCAGCCATATCGGCAAACTAATGTTTTTTATTAAGAATTTATTTACGACATATTAGAATTTAAACAGTTTATTAACATGAGCATTATAAATGTAGTATAATAAAAATAAAGACGCAGAAGATAGTTTTATAAAGCTAATAGCAGTTGAATTTTATTAAACAAAAATACTATCTACTTTTATTTTTGAAAATTTAGTATTATTCTAGTTAATAAAAGCCGCGTATTTTGGTTATAAAAGACTGAAATAATTAAAGTATTATATTCAGTACGTATTTATTTCATTATCAAAGGTAATAAATATTTGTTATTAAAGAAACAAGTTATTATCACAAAAGTAACTCAGGGTCTAGTGTGAATGGATATAGAACGCAGATATGGATTTGCGATGAATTTTTTAAAAATAACACAAAATCTCATTAGAAAAATGGTTCGTATTAATTACAGTAATTAATGAGGCATGGTGGCTTTGAGAAGTATCACCAAATGCCTAATCTATTTACTTTGCTGTTGTGCCGATGCTAATTCTAGTATTGTAGGCTATAGCAATCGACATAAACATCAAGGCTGTTTAAAAATAAAAGATATCCGGAACAGCCATGTCATCTACGTCCTCTTCTACTCCTCTTATTACTACAAACTGAGTGTCTGGGACTGGCGTGCTCATTACGTCGACTTGAACTAAACTATTTTCATTTCCAACTAATAAAAGACAAACTTTTAGTATCACCCAAGAAAGAGGTTGTTACACATACCATTATATTCTAAAAACGTAGTTTTAATGGACCAATCAGTCATTCTAAATGATTAAGCTTGACTACAATATACAGCAGTAGTAAATAGCCAAGAATGTTGATAGGCTGTCTGTACTAGCGAAGATAGTTGTTGCTTGTAAAGTAAATGGAGTGTAGAATAAGAAGTAGAGCGCGGCGTTGAGATAATATTATTTTGCTATTTAACGGGCACAGATTTAAATACCGTTTGTCCATCCATGTATTGCACTGTATCGGCTCGGAAGTCTAACCAACAGGATCTTGCCACGCCAGTATTTTCTACGAATCACAGCTTTGAAATAATCAACCGGTAAATGGAAGATCCTTGGCTTCATCGCAATGAGCTGCAGTATTGTGGCATCCACTGCCGAACAACGTGGATTTCGGATGTGGTGGCATCACATTGGTGTTGAATCTTGAATGGCGAAGTAGCCATAGTGGCACATGCGTTGCATTCAACCTACAAACTTTCAGCTATCTGGCCGTTTAACTTCGCATCATTAGGCAAGTAAGGCAAACTCAGTTATTTCTAAAAAAGAGAACACGTACGCAACGCATTGTCGCACAATTGATACCCCCAGAGTTGAAATGACGGTTTTTTGGCTTTTGTATTGTCTCATAAGCGCAAACCATGCAAAGATACAAAGGGTGCTTGATCATTTGAACAATAGTAAACTGGAAAAATATCAATTCATGCAAAGCGCGTGGCACGAATAGACCCGCGCACGGATAATGTTTAATCATTTGCAGCTGATAGGTGTATTTTGCATGTCAAAACACATCAAATGAAGGCAACGTTCTGGCCATTGCTCATTTATTAGAAACAAAATGATGTCATTTGAAGGATGCAGCATCAGCGATATCACGCGTTAAGCACCGGCAGGGGCGAGATGCATTTGAAAGAGTGTAAAGGCGAGCGCCAACTATTGTGGCCTAATGGTATTGCAGGCGACGGAACAAATGAATGTAAAGAATTGACATACAATAGTCCTCTGCTTGCATCAATAAGCAGCAAACGTACAATGTACTTTTCACGCTTCAAATCTTTTCTGTGCCCACCCGTAATTGCGTCCGGTCTTAAACAACGTGCAAGATAGGCCTGAAAAGCAAAATAGAACTTTAGCTTTATTGATATTTTGTTATGATTTATTTTAATTTTTTTAAAAGATTTGTTTAAATACTAACTACTAATAGATAATTAGAATAAACATTAACAAAAAGCTTTTATGTATTAAGCAATAAAATTATTAATTTATTTTACAGGCATTGTTTTTACTAAATGCATCAGTGATTTCGTATATTCTGCCAATCCAGTGTCGTGTTCAGAGTGCTGCTGCAAATCATTCCAAACATAATTAAATTCGACGATTTTCTTTTGAATAGCTAGCGTTTCAAGCAGTGTGTCATAAATAATCGAGTTGGGCATCAAACCGTCGTGAATGGTCATGCAGCGAAATAACTGCCAAGGCGTATTTATCGCTGGCTGCAAACTAACGGATGGCAATGGAGAAAAATAGGTGTCTGGAATAACATCCGGATTATGGCTTGCTATTGGTTCCATCAAAACAACGTGTAATGATTCAGGCAAAATAGCTGTTTTGGATAGACTGTGCGTATCCATTAGCATTTTTAATAAATAAAGTGTTTCCATCGAATAAGATAGCTGCTTGCCGGCCAGTGTGTGTGTTGTGTTGTACAATGATTGTGTACGACTTGCAGCCTGACCCCGCAAAATTTCCCAATAATAGCCGCGAAACAGCCACAAATAGGAAACGATGCTTGGTCGGAGCTTTGAAGTTATTGGTTGCGCAAGCATTAGCTGGAAGCATCGCTTGGCCGCCAACGGGTTTGCCGTTCGAACGTATACCGATAGTAGCGAGTTGGCTATTGAAAGTGCCATTCTGACATTGCGTAATTTCATTTCTTTCATTACCCGCGTTGCGCCATTTACATCTGTGTGGCGTGCGTAAAGATCAAGTAAATGGGCAAATGTACGGGCATTTGGTCGATAGGATGCGTTGATCAGCTGCATGTAGAAATGCTGTGCACTTTCTGCGTCGCCTATTTTTGCACATGAAGATAAAAGCAAATTGAATGTACGTCGATTTGGCGCAATGTTTTTTGAATCAACAAGCTCAGAATAAAGCTGGCGGATGGCCGGTTGATCTCCCCGCTCAACCAGTACTGAAAGCAGGCTATTGTAAAAAACAATGGTGACCGGCAGATCGAATCGAATAAAGTCTGCGCAAATTCGTCGTAAATAATCGTAATTACCTTTCATTGCACAACAAAATGCTATAATGCAAAGTGTAAACCGGTCTGGTTTTGCACCTAAACGTAATAGATCGTCATAGACGGCAACGGCATCAACCGAGCGTTGAGCGCGTATAAGTGCGGCCAGAAGACGGTTACACGGCTCGAGGGATGGAGGCAGGCACGTGTTGTTTGTCAGTAGTGTGGCATTAATTGAAGATGTAAACTCATCAAATTGGTCCATAGACTGGAGTTCAGGCAGCTCGTTTGAACTAGAACTGTCGCTTATTGAAAACGTAACGGCGGAAGATGAGGATACTGCCTCCCAGCTAATAAGTTGCGATACACGTAGATGCCAGGCCAGTGCATAGTCCAGTAAATTGTTGGCCAGCAGTATATTTAGTACACGTCCATGAACTGATCCGTTAGGTGTTAGATTTGCTTGTTTGAATTCTATAAACAGCTTTTCAAATTTTAGCAATGCGGCCATCTGTGGATCCAACGTTTCTTCATCAGCGCCATTCTCTAGCAAGATTATGACTTCATTAAGCATTACATCATTAAGTACTGGAAGGCCGCCATTGCCTATACACGCAACCATTCTACAAGTAGCTGTCAATGAATTATCGGGTTCGCTTTCGTCTTTCATTAACAGTGCAATTTGTTCTATCCAATGTGGCGCTCTATCGACCAATACCGTTTGTAGCTTTTTTGCTTTAGTGTTCATTACCGATAGCTCCAGATCTGTCGCTGTACGAGGCCCAAAAGTTACTGGAGGTGCCTTTCTTAGCAGTGTTTTCAGCTGCTCTTGTTCCTCGTAAGCCTTAGTTAGTCGTTGAATTACATTTGTGTATAGATTATTAGTAGGCACTGCCTCTAACCAAGCAAGCCGTCTTAAGCCCTGCCAGGCCATTTCTCCGTCGCCAGCACGGGCTGCCGCAGTGGTCAAGACCGCGTAAAGAAATACATCAACACGGTGACCTTGGCGCATGGATCGCGCTACAGCAGATTCAATTACCCATTTCTCGCCGGCCTGCTGCACTACTAATTGGCCAATTTGTTTAGCACGCGGTATTGGATGCCATCCACGACCTAAATAAACTTGCTTATCCAGTGCGAGTGTCGGCATTACATCCTTGTACCAGTCTATTGCCGCTCTGCCATTACGTTTGCGAAAACGAAGGACCCAATTAGCCAGTTTTGTTGCTACCATTGAAACTACTGGGCTGCGTTTCCAATAAACATCATTTCGATCCACTTTTGGCATAGTTTCATCGTCCAAAAATTCATATTTCCATCCATCTTGTTTGGAATTTTTGTTTGTTGCAGGTGTTGTATTTTTGCTTTTCGTTTGCTCATTAGATGTTGGTGTATGAATGTCGGTTTTTTTGCTCAGTGTATCATGAGATAGCGTGGACATGGTGCGATTCCAGCATCTTGTCGATTGCTGGTCATACAACCATTGATGATTATAGCTAAATACTGATTTTCTAGACAATTTTTTTCTCCACAAACAGCAAGAGGTGCTATTTAACAAATCGCCAGCTTTTGTATTTTGAAATACAGTGCTATCATTGCGTTGAATAAAATGGTGCTGCTCCTTGCTTTGTCGTTTAGTTTTTGTGTCAAACTTTTTTGTCAATTCTAACGGACACGTATTTAGTTCTGCATAACATGGTGCTAACCATGGTAGAAGGCTAGGCACACAAGTTGTAATTTGCAAGTGCTGACGTATGTATTTCACTGGAGTAGCCGTGAAGCAGCGTGTTCGCGACATTAGCCAGCACGTTTGATTACCCAGCTGTAGCTTCGATTATACAAATTCCTATACTGGTTTTTGGTGTCGTGCTAAGCAGACCAACAGCAGGGTATTTATAGGAATTCCACTATATTCCGTTTCTAATATTAGCTGAGTAGTAGCAAAATTGTACATGGAATGTATTGACGACAAGAAACGGGTGTTATAGAGCGTAAATAATAAATTAAAAATATATAGTTTTAAAAAAACAAATACAATTTTAGATTTGTTAAGCAATCATATACTTGTGTAAACATAAATGATTTAATGGCACCAATAGCTAGTATTGCGCTTAGTAAAGTCGATATTATTTTTACCTATAAGTTAAATTAATAGGGAGTTTTGAAAATGCCTTGTTTTTAAATAAGCATAAATAAAATTATTAAATAAATAAAATACTATAAATAAAAATAATTGGTAAAATATTAAATTTAATAATCAAAACGATGATAAAAGGTACATTTTACATTATGCTTATGGTATTAATTATACATGTTTGCTATACAATGGATGTTTTTGGTGTTTTGCTACTGTAAACTTTAATAATGTTTATGTATTTATGGCATTAAATGCATTTGATGGTTAATTTTTAAAGCTTGATTTACAACAAAAGGTCCAACTATTTTTAAATCACCTACAACGCCAATGTAAGGAGTTTGACATGTTAAAGCATTAGAATTAGGTCCAGTGCTAGTACCAATAACCTTGATATAGCCAGAGTATACCCAATGGCTAGCTGGAGGTAGCGAAGAAGGTGCAACTATACGAATATTCACATCTTTGCTGGAATATGAGTCTACTGCAATTTTATGTGGTGGAAATAGGACTTGCGCCACCTGTGTGCTAGTTTCTGGGCGATCTAAGGGGTTGCCATTTATGTCAAAGCCGTGGGCAGAGACTGCAGGCAAATGATATAGCCTGTATGTCTCTGAAGTGGGTCTATTATTGTATATGGTGATTGTTTGTATATCTGAAGCCATGCCCGTTTGTCTAACTTGTGTGTCCCAAAGAGTAAGAAGCGATTGACCTATATATAGCTCGACATTAACAGCTTTTAAGGCGTTGACTAAACCAGCGCCTTGATGCGCTACTGATGCATAAAGTCCGTTGGTATCCGATTTTAGAGGAGATGCTGTATGGATAAGTAGGTCTTTTAAAATTTCTGGAGCCGTAGAACTCTTGCCATGCTTTTGTATATAAAGAGCAGCTATTCCTGCAACATAAGGTGCTGCAGCAGAAGTGCCTGTCATATACTCGTAGCGATCTTCCCCCAAAGCCGATGCTGTAAAAGCATTTTCACCGGGAGCTGTAACATCGGTATTTAGAGTAAGTTGATGGGATGGTCCCCATATCGAATGGTCTGCTGGACGAATGTCTTCTATCTGTGGATAGTAGTCGAATTTATTATCAAAAATTAATTGTCCTAGCTGGCCATGTTGCAGACTATCGACCAAAGCGTCCATATCAATAGGACTAATGGCAAAAAAAGGAATATCACAATAGCTCTTGCCTGGCTTCTCGTTAGCATTGACGGTTATAATTCCTGTAGCTCTCATTCCGCGAGCCACATCGAGTAAAATACGTCTGGTGCACTTGTATTTTGGAATAAAAAGCATCTTTCCGCTCACATCACCAGTTATTTGACATTTACTGTCGTCAGAGATAGTGGGCATCATCGCTTGATTAACTGTGAAGATGTGCGTTGTGCTCATACACGGTGTTGTATATCGAATACGCGCAAGCTTTCCACCGCTGACTGCAGCTGTGAACCAACGCATGCCTACCATTGGTATGTTTGCACTACCAACAGATATAAAGCTGTTTATAATAGATGGAGCACGCATTTGCCACATATTATAAGGTGGTGCGTTTCCTGCTGACACTATTACAGTAACAGCGTGTTCAGCTGCATCTTTTACAATCTTATCATATGCAGCCATATTTAGCGTTGGAGTAGCAAAGGAGAAATTGATAACATCCATTTGATCATGAATGGCCATCGCAAACGCTTTTTCTATAATCAATATATCTGCGACTCTGTAACAGTTAGAAATACGATATGCACCAAGGATAGCTTTGTGTGCAACACCAACAAATGTGCCAGTTTCTCCAGCAATGATACCGGCAACCTTGGTGCCATGTCCATTACAAGGCTGGCCTATGGGATCATCTTTTTCTTTTGGAAGATTTTGGCTATTGTAATCGTCACCGACAAAATCATGGCCAAAGCGAACTTTGCATCCGTCGTAGCCAAAACAGCCACCAAGTGCTTCGTGTCTATAATTGACACCACTGTCTAGGATGCCAATTCGGATACCATTTCCATTTACGTTTTTCTGATGAAGTGCACTAACTCCAGTAATATCATGAAACGATGGAGGATGCAGAAATAGATTTAAATTTTCCGCAAAAACTATGGGACCTTCTTTAGTTTTACGAATAACGGGAGGAGGAGGATCTAGATGGCGCCTTTTGTGCTGGTAATGACGTTCGTTGTTTGTATTGGAGTGTAGAGCACCACTGCTTATATTAGGCGATTTATTGCTAGTGCTAGGTGAAGTAGAACCATTACTAGATAGTGAGGGGGTCGTTAATGCTAGAATAGTTTGGGCATTAAATGCTACAATTGCCATAAGTAATTGCGATGGCTGCATTTTAACAAATCGAAACTAAACGTGTATAATGGATAATATATAGTGAAGCTGAAAACACTAAATCATAAAGCAAAAATAAATAAATTGAATGGGCACGTAGTACTGAACCGTTTTATTTATAACTGCTTTATTTGTTTTAAGCCACGTGCTTGCTTGTAGCATCCAATTGAATACAATAGTCTATTGCCATACTGGTATATTGGCGGTAAATGAAACAGGAGGGTAAATAGAAAACGCAAATATACCACGTTAAATTTACTATAAATTAACAGGCAATTGACGACTGAGCTAGTAAGTTTTGTACATTTTATGTATTTCCTTTTTCGGATTTAAAATTCTAGCAAGTCTTTGATCAGTATTTGCAGACACTTTATTACTTGGTTGGCTATGCATCTTAAATTGATGTTACAACTTTTCAATAAATGTGCTGATATGGCAAACTGCCATTAAAAAATAACCGCGTGACACTAAAAGTCACTCAGTTTTGCTGTATAAAACCGGTTTGCTTTCGAGAACATGCAACTCTGGGGCATCTTTGCCTAAAGCAACATTGATCCATGTATAGATTAAAAGCCAGTAGCTTTCTCCTCTTCTGTTTTATTACTTCGTCAATTATAAATATAACACTCGTATTTACACCTAGTACAACACTTTAATTGTAAAAATGGATAGATCTGGCGATGCTAGCAGCAACAAACGCTGCCTCGTCACTGTAAGCGGCTATGTCTGTGCCCAGGAGGATTTGTTGCACCAAGTGCTCATCGTATGTTTTGCCAGTGTAATTATATCGGCGGTTTTGGCCACTGTGGTGATCGGCTATCGTTTGTACCATGGGCTTCTCACCTCGCTTTATCGCCGTCTCGACGATTACTGGATGCCCAAACCAGTAGATGCGCTATTAATTGGATGGTTTATTGAGAAAATACTCCGCGCTGCAGCATATGGTATCATCTTCATCTACGGAACATCAAGCCTTATGGCCTATGAAATTATCTACCTATTGGCTACCGTATTGGCCCGTATAACTATTCTACAGTTTGTCATAGGCATTATTATACATATTCCATCGGCGTTTAGCCGAAGGGCGACATCGTCTAAAACAATTTCACTCCACACAGACTATCTGCTCTATATACCTTCAATACGCAGTATTTATATAGGCAATATCATTTATACTACAGTGTGGTTTGTATTCACACTGGCTATAGGCATTGTTGTTGTTGTGGATACTGTAAATGGCCGCAATCCCTTTACTGGTCAAAACAACGCTATTCTCTCTGCAGCTTCCTTTATCAACTATTTGTTTATGCTTTGTATTTGCGGATACTATTGCTATGGGTTTTATCGTATTATACGGGCCCATACGCTTTGTATTCCCAAAAGCGACGATGTGCAAGAAAAGGAAAAGAGAACTGCCCGTAACTTTCGCAACATCTTTTTGGCCGTACTTTGTCTGCCCTTGGCCAATATTTTACTTTCAATCATGAAGCACTTTCTGACGCTTTATCCACATAAATTTGAATGGATTGACCTAGGAGATATGTTACTGCGACAAGTACTGATTTATAGTCTGGTCGAATGCATTGTGTTTGCGTTTATTTTACGCAGTTCATGCAACCAGATGACTGGCAAAAAAACCATGTCTGGCTCCTCACACATACCACTTAGCAATCCTAATACTATCAGCAGCAACATCAATAGAAGAAAAGACGCTAGTAGATGTGAAGAACAAGCAATAGACGCACAGTTTAAACCAGTACCATTTGCGACAAGTAATGGTAGCCACAATACAAGTGCATGGCAAAGTAATAGCACTGGTGCAAACTCGGCCGCACTCAATAATTCTAGTTATGAAATTCGTGGGTCAACAACTAATAGTATAACTTTTGTAGAACGCCATTAATAATTGCTATACAAAAGCCCCCTGCTTTATTTACTATAATCATCTAACAAGATTTGCTTTGTGTTTTCAAGCTTTTTATTGCTAAATCAAACAGCGTGATTTTTGTACACTTTCTATGACTAAATCAATAATATTTAATTGATATAGTCTTATTGTTCGTTTTGTCAGTATCTATAGAATAAAAAGCAATTTACAATCTTTTTGTACTTTAATATAAAAAGTGATCACTTTTAAGAATTACTATGGTCAGATCTAATCATATCACCGATGCTTTAACTAATATAAATATTGCGGGCTCAGCTTACACCTTTTTATTTTCTTTATATATTTTACTCATTGTTACTGTATTATCTATAATCTGTTTATTATGCTTACTGCAATCACTATCATACAGCCAAATAATAAGATTAACTAGTGTTTATATATCTATGCCTAGATCTATATAAACAAATAGTATATTTAATTGCCCATTCTTTTTCGGAAGCACTGACCGAGCAATATGCGTCAACCAACTCAATAATCTATAATAGTCTAGCCAATAAACTCAAATCTACAAGCGATTATAGTCGTTCAAATAAAAATAATAGCTATTCAGGCTCATTTACTACTCAACAAGACCAATTATCAACTACAGCCATGGAGGATCGCTATGTATGGTGTACTGAGTCTGGCTATTGGTACGATCGTCAGACAAATATTTGGCTACAATATGATCGAGATACTGGTGAATGTCATTCAGTATCATCTGCACAGCAGAATAGCCCATGGTCTGAACCTACAGAGAATGATACAATCCGACTTGTCGTACGTGAATCCGATGTATTGCAAGTGGGCGGTGTAGTTATTGTAGATGCTAGTGGAGTTATTATGGCACGGGATCGAGGACCTGGCCATCGACTTCGTCTACGGGAATTACAAGTATCTAAATACCACGCCAGGATCTACTACAGTTCTACCGAATCTAAAAAGACCGATTTACAAGTGGATAAACCATCCAACTACGCTGAGCTTGACGATAGCGAAGAAGGAGAAATACCAGTAGAAAGCGTATTGAGCAAGATAAATAGCGAGGATAATGATGATGTAACAGCGAAATCACTTAGTACTGGCACTTCTCATCTAGATACACCATCTATGACAAGATCTTACTGTTGTCCCTACTGGATTGTGGATTGCGGATCAATGCATGGTACATTTATTAATAACGAGCGTTTATCTGACTCACGAAAAAGTAGTCAACCACGACGTTTAAATCATAGTGATTGTATTCAAGTGGGCAGCACTCTATTCGAAGTACATATTCACGATCCATACAAAGGATGGGGCAGTTGTCAAGTATGTGTTTTACGTGAAAATAACGCTATATCTCTTCAGTGTAACGATGCAAATAAAAGTAAAGAAATAGCCACATCTGCCACCGTAAATACACTTTCAAAAGATCGACGCACACAAACAGAACAAGAACGACGTATGGAAATGCAACGAATACGACATAAATACGCTTTACACGATCGACGTCATCGTAAATTAAATACCACTATTGTACCAAAACGTCCTTAATAATCACATATTATAGTCATTATAATAAATACACTTTATTCTATACGAACTCGACTGATACTGGGTGTATCCACCATTAGACTATCATTTCGTTTACGTTTATGTATTTCCTCGTTATTTGTACTGTCTTCTTGTGGTGTATCCATATGTATCTAGTAATAGATAGAGCATTTAGTTTATTACATTAGCTATTAAATAGCTATAACTTACTAATTCACTTAGTTTTGCCCATTCTAACGCTTGCATCCATGGACCAGACGTTGTCTCTGGAGCATAATCATGGCGCCACCGTGTCCATTGTTCAAATGTACTCTGTGTTTGATATCTTAACGTAGCCGATTGCAACTGTTCCTCTAAACTGCCTAGTTCACTTGACTCGTTATCCATAAAAGCATCGGTGGCTGGCCTAGTCGTAGATGCGGTATGACATTCTTCCAATATTAGACCTACATTATGTTATTGCTTGGTTAGTTGAGTTACCGACACACACACACACACTACGAGTTAATGACCTTCATATCCAGTAGGCACCGATATAGTTCGACCCACAAGTGCTCTACCTCGAAATGATGCCTGCCATTCTGTGTTATCGCTATTAATAGGCATATGCTTAATAAATCAATGATTTACCGTCTGTTTCAGTAGTAGATTTCAACTCGGGACAGAAGAAGATATTGACGTTAGCCGAACCATGATGATCAATAGAGCACGGTAAATGATGTAGTTGAGGCTGTACACCTGGATGCTTGGGTCGTAGACTGATTCTAAAGCTATCCATAGTCTTAAGAGTTTGCAATTTTTGTAATAAATTAAGAAGTACGGTGGAGATTCAAGAAAAGACCACTGGCTGTTTATTAAATGCGTAAAAACCAACTATTTTCATTCCCTAATTGTCCTAGTATTCGTAGTATTCGTAGTAGTATTGTTACCATCTTTGTATTTACATGCTATGAAAAGGCGTAGATAGCATGCCATCTGAGGAGTCACAACGTCTATTAAGGTACTAGTATAGTCATATATGCTATGAACCTATTGTAAACTGTGGAGATGACGGTGTAGACTATTCCAACAACAGGAGCAATTGGTGAAGGAGGCGCATCAGCGAGCCCGACTGCCACAAGATGGAGTGTCTGCCCGTCCAGAAGGGCGCTCCGATGTTCCTGAAACACAATATCAAGATCAAATTCAAAGGTTTGTAACAGATAGTCGAGTGGATATGACGTTTGTTTATTCGTTTCAACGATAGTTATTTAGAGACCGCCGAGGAGTTACTGTTGGTAGATATCAATCTAAGCTTACAGGAGAATGTTGATGAACGCTTATGGAACCATGCTTATTATCGACGAATTGAAGTATTGCGTCGTAAAGTACATCGGGTAAGTATTTCATCAATGTGGCTATTTAGTGTTAATTTAAATGATGATTAGTATCGCCGTAATCAAGAGTCAATGACATCGAAGGGCAAAAGCTGTTATAGTCAATTAAGTGATTTATTGGATGAGGCCAGTGGTTTTTATGCATGGCTAGTTGAGCATGTACGCCGACAAATGAATGTGCCGTTACACGAGCTTGGTTTAAGTAAGACGATGTTAGTTGTCTATTTAAATGATAGCTTATATAATTATATGGATAATAGAGCGATTACAAGGAGATACTCGCAAATACAACCGACTAGATAGTTATGCCAACTGTATACAGCAATGCTACATCTATATCGGTGATTTAGGACGTTACCGACTTGATCTATTTGAAGATAACACAGCATTGTCTTCAAATGACTTTCAATACATGTGGCATGAAGTGGAAACGTGGTATACTCAAGCGGCTTGGTGTGCACCCGACCGTGGTAAGATGATTTGAGTGGTTAGCATGGTTTTACTAGAAGTCTAATGGTAATGATTGTATTGAAAGGTAAAGCCTATGGCCAACTATCAATTGTAGCCAATAGTCGAGGTCATTGGATGGATGTCATTTACTGGAACTGTCTCAGGTAATAGTGAATGTAAATGTATATAAACAAGTCTGTAGCTTATATCGGTATAATATAGTCTGGCCACCTTAAAGCCATCAATCAATGCACGTGAGAATCTCTATGCATTCTATACTAAACTCAAGCAGAATAAGATTACTTTTGAATCTAGTAATACAGAGTAGGTGAATAGACCAGTGTGAAGCGTAAACTAATGATCAATATAGTATTAATTCAACATTTACCGAATCGTTTATTTTACATCATTGTACGATGATTGATACGGATACCTCAACGAAAGCTGCGGCCCTGATTGCTTGGTCTAATGTTGCAACACCTTGTTTGGATCAATGGCTTGATGGGCTGGTCAATGGTAGAGGCAATAGTAATAGTAGCAACAACAACAACAATATATTAAAGCAACAAATACCATTCAAGATCTCGGCGGTATGTTTGACTACTATCTGGTATTTACAACAAGATTTAATGAAATCCAAAGGTAAATAGTGCTAATAATGTTAGTAATAATATTAAAATATTAATACTGAATTAGATAAGGTCAATGATATACGGCAATCACAACAAATGGCGTGTCATTTCGTTATTCAACTACAGACCCGGTTACTTGATTGGATGCAACAACAATGGTCTAAAGCAGCCGAGAATAAAAAAGATGTCGTTATACGCTGGCTGACATCTCCATTGACGGCTTCAATTGTTGTTTGGTGTGATTTTTGCACTAGCCATACAGAATTGATGGGTCAATTGGCTGGTCATTCTAAACCAGCCTCTACACGGCATCAGACTCAACAGAAGAGTATGGTATGTTGATGTACTATAAATGTATTTAATAATATTAATTAATTAAATTATAGTTTGAACCGTTCTTCCAAGAGCTTGTTAAATGGCTTAAAGCTGTAGATATCAGTTCAGATAATTCGCCAGTAAATAGCAGTGCTTTACCTGAAGACTGGATGCTATGGGGATTACAGCCATTGCGGGCTATACAATCCAAGATTGATTATGCTTCACAGTATGGGAAAGCGCCCATAGTATTGGCAAAAGCTCGATTAGCACGTATTCTTCATGCGGCAAAAATATTTGCTACTTGTAATGTATGCTAATGGATTAAACGAGTAATAACGTAATAGGTGTATTAACAAATATTGCTATTAGAAATTCACCGAAGTCGAATGGGTACCACAAACTGGACTACAAATGAGAAATGAGCGGATTAAAGTAAGTTATATAATAAAGGCAACTATGATTAATAATAACGAACGATCATGTAAAATAAGGAAAAAGAGCGCTGGATGCAAACATTGGCTGCAGAACGGTTACGTGATCAGGTCAATAGTCTACAAGCCAGTCTAGGGGAGATGCATATAGATAGTAGACGGCGTATCGCCGTAGTAGATACCAGTGTGTTGTTGTGGCATGAAACGCTGATACGTCGTTGGTTTCAACAGCGTCTTTGTCGTGTTATGGTGCCACTTAATGGTAAGTCATAGCGATGTAGTGGTCATTGAATTAGATGTACTATACTGATTTAAACTTAGTCATTGAGCAGCTGGATGACCTTAAGAAAGGCAGCCAAAAGGAGAATACCGCCGCAAGAGATGTTATTCGTATGCTGGACCGGGCTTTGCTACGACATGATAGTGCTATTTTGACACAAGATGCACGTCATCAGCTAAACCATTGGCAGGATGCAGAGCCATTTATGCTCGCTTCGAGTGAGACGGCAGATGCAGCGGCTACCACTATAGGAAATAAACATGCCCCGGCGGAGAATGATGTATTTGCCACTATTAGTAAGGAGATCTATGCCACTACGCATGGTGCGGCAGAGAATGCAGATACGCTGATAGGTGACATGGCCGAACCAGTGATTGATTATGCTCAATTGGCAACGGCAGCGACAACGACGCGGCCACGCAGCATGGAAGCGATACCACGCCAACACCGCCCTATTCTTGGTTGTTGTTTGTGGTACTTACAAGAGGCAGGCGTTAAGCCTCAAAGCAGTTCAGAAGTACGCGCCCTCCTAAGTGCCAGTGTCGTTCTTGTTACTGATGACTCGAGTTTGGCTGACTATGCTACATGGTTTGGTATCCAAACGGCTACGCCTCAGGAATGGGATACTTTAGTAGAATAAATCATTTATGCGACAGTTTTATTATTAAACTATTAATAGAAGTATTTATTTATATAAAAATACGCTATACAAACAATGGCTGGACTAATGATTACAAAGAAACAAACAGCAGCTGAATATAGCTATTTACTGGTTTGTAGGGCAACTTCGCGCTTTTTAAATAAGCATTCTAACGTAGGTTTATCTATACGATTAAAATCGGTTAAAACGCGCAAGTCTGCTTGGCCATTTTCTATTAGTGTAGCAATTCGCTTAGGTTCTGTTTCATGGCGATATAAATCAAATAAATCGCGAACATTGTATTTTAATTTACTGCGTAGAGACGGTATGGGAAATGTATCGCAAGTACGTAAGGCGGCACGATACAGCGCAATGGCTTGTTGTCGAGAATGCATGAATGATTTGTAAAGTAAAAAACGTATTCTAGTAGTATTCATGTAACGGAATCAAGTGTGCTATTATCTTATTTTATTAAATCATCGATTAAATAGTATTAGTAGTTGGGTAACCACTGGCTACCAATAAGCAGCGTTGATAAAACATTAATTCCTATGTTCATATATATATATATCTTCTTACACATTACATTTCCAGATTATATCAATGTTCACCAATACCTTAACAGTTATTATTTTGAAAACGTTTAACCATGTGGTATTGGTGATATTGTGTATTTTCAATGTTTATTTTTTAGAACGTAAATGTTTCGTATGCACGAGCACCATTCTCATTAATTTTACCAATAACAACATTCAATAAACTATATTCCAAAAATTTCCAATCTTTATTTTCGTTTAATCGTAGTAAATGTGCTGTGTCAGCGGGGCTTAATGGCTTATTTTCTTTGTCGTTTTTAGTTTGTCTGTTGGTAAGACGTGTTGATGGGTTGTATATACGGCCAGTGCGCATATCAACAAACCAATTGTTTGTGTGTTCCAAGCTAAACAATCCGCATAATGATCCAATAAAAAAGTGAGTCAAAAGTAGGATGGACAAACAATTGAACGCAATAAATTTCCATCCCGAGCATCTAATGTATCAACTGAATCATAGTTTATAACGATAATCAATTTATCGCCGTATAAGTTTGTAACATGATCGCTGCTTATATTGCGGTTCTACAATAGACGTCCTTGATTGGCGCTGTCGATTGGTGGCAATTGAGCATAATATCTAGCGTCGAATATTGATTGTGCTAAATCATTCTATAAAAACTCCTAGTGCAAATGGTGACAATGTGGTGCTAAATGTTCCGTCGTGAATGCGTTCTGAACGAGTGTTTGTATCATATACAATAACTAAACACATCTTTTCCGTATAAATCAATACCTCGATTACAGCATCCGGACAATATGGAACTGTAATTCCGCCAAATAAAATTTTCTAAGATTAGCTTTTTTGGGCATTAAATACTTTCCATTAAAGATGCTTTACTTCATTGCTACTTTTAACAACCTGCGGGTTTAGAGCAGTAGTGACTGTAGAATAAACGTTATATTTTTCAGAATAGGCTATTATTATCCACGTTAAAAATTGGCATTGGTAGTAAGAAGTAAACCGGATAGAAGCAGTTAAAAAATTATCGTAATACTTTGGTCCTTCTATCCATTGGCTTATATCTAAATTAAATAAATAAAATTTATAACATGAATAGTTTTATATTTAGCCACTATAGACATCCAATCATTAGAAATGGCAGGTGAACAAAGTCCATCTAAGCTTTTCCAATCACTATCTCTAGATTGAAAATAAATAACGCTGGGCGGTAAAATGCCGGTAATGGGTCATACTAAGAAGGCACATCTCATAGTAGCTTTTTGTTCAATGGAAGATGTGGTGATGGAGGAGTTAGTAGAGTATTCATTTGACTCATTAAAAACTTTATATTCATTTTCTCTAATGCACTGCGCTTCCATCTCGGCTACATTTGCTATTTTCATTGGCATTAATAGATGACTGATACAAGCATTGGCATTGGCAAGTGCTGCTTACTTATTGGTCCGCCAATCTCTACTGGTTTTATATCATGATATGTATCCATAATAACATCAACCACAACAAAGCGACACGTTCCATAAAAGGTCTTGTAAGATTGTGGGCTAAATTGGACTATTTTCAATAAAATGGTTACACATTTACGTGACTATTAATGAAGGGATATTACTATTATTTGATTTATAAATACGATGCATATTGAGTTGCATAAAGTTATGATGGGTTGTTCGTAAATAATAAATGAGCCTTGAATTATTTGATAAATAGCTAGTTGCTAAAGAAAATAGCTATATAATTAGTTGACGTAATTAAAAACGAAATTTATGAACATTTAAAATATGTAGTACATAAAATAAATGTTTGTTATTGCTTTTAATGAAAGTATATATGAGTACAGAATAATGGTTATTTTGAACACTAATTAATTATCATTCAGTTTCATTTTCAATAAATTGAATATTATTAAATGTAGTCACGCGCCTTCCAAATAATATTAAATTGTTAATAAACAGTTTAATACTAGTGTAATGGTCTTCAAGTAAATAAAACAATGAATAAATTACTCCTATTACTAAAGTGACTAATATGGATGCATCTACACATAATATAACGAATTGTAATATGCTTCAGTAAATCAATGACATGCCAAAGCTACTGAAGACTCTACTGGTATGCTTGCTATAACAAAGTTATCTATCTAAAATATGCTAAATAATAAAACATTTATTAAAAATGGCCGTATTTATAATATTTATAATAAAATAAACAGAATATCATGATGGAAAGCAGCATTATGGTACAAACATCATGCTAAGCAATTGATACACATATGTATACTCATCCAATAATACACGAAGCAGCGGCAATGATGATGTTCATTAGTAGATATATTTACAACTGCTGCTTATTATAATTGCAGCTTTGATGATAATATTCAATTGACAAGTGGCAACCAATAGTAATATACATCAGTGAGATGTATATATTAGATACACTATTAGCAATCATATAGCTAAGCATCATACAGCTGTTGAGTCGCGCGTTAATGTACATATGATATTAACAATTAATAATGCTGCAGTAATCGCACGATATATAGTAATATCGTTGTTGTTGGTTACGATTAAATACACATCAATACTCATTACATATCGAATAGTATTGATATTATAATGCATGTCCATATGTTGTTAATGCTAATTAATATTATTGTTAATATATTATTGCCAATAAATACATCAACAGTTGGTATTAAATCTAGCTTCAGTGCATGTATAATAACAAAACAATACGCAATGATAAACCATTGATTAAGCATTGTTACAATCTTGCTGCTATTACAATGTTATTATGATAATATAATTAAGAAATACGCCATGTAATTAAATGTTATGTTGAGATTGCATGCGAACAAACAACTATTACGAAGACATGCTTAGAAAATACTTGTTAGCTGTGAAAATATGCATAGCTACATAAATTGATAGACTTTATTAATGACGTTTAACACAAACATTCAAGCTTTAGCATTAGCTATATTGTTATAAAACAATAGCTTTATTCAGTATCAATAAAAATACACACTTTTGTTAATTATCTCATTTAAATGGCCACAATATATGGTTTTGAAATGACGTATGTGTTAATTTATTTGCATAAAACATTACTGCGTATCCTACAATTAATCGTTGCTGAGTCGTTATATCTACTGGATTGTATCTAGTACAGAAACAGTGCACTATCTGCTACTTTATTTCCTGGACTTTTTACCGCCGGAATTCTTCGGGGCAGTCTTCTGCTTCTTGCTAGGTGGGGGTCCAGATGATCCCTTTGAAGGAGCACTAGGACGCTTTCTAGATCTACCGGAAGAAGAGCCTGAATTTGTAGATGGGGTAGTCTTCTGCTTCTTGCTAGGTGGGGGTCCAGATGATTCCTCTGAAGGAGCGCTAGGACGCTTTTTAGATCCACTGGAAGAAGAGCCTGAATTTGCAGATGGGGCAGATGATTTGCCGGAGCTACCACCGCCACCACCGATCATGATGTCGGCACATTGCTCGTAGTTTTCAATTTGAGGAGCAAGGTGCGAAGCCTTCCAGTGCCAGCGAATAACCTTGCGGCCAGATACACCTGCTGGAAGATTGACAGTCCATGGTCCGACTTTACCAGGGGCGGCACAGTCATTCTTGTCGGCAATCTTTTGTTCGTTGCCCAGGTTTTCATCAAGCAGATAGACTGAGCATGGGCCGATGTGTGGAGCGGTGATTGTAAATTGCAGAGTCACGGAGGATCCAGATATGTTGGTAACTTGGCCAGCAGGCTCACCACGGCACTTGCCCTTAGTATTTGGATTCTTGACATCGTCAACCATAGTTGACAACTTTTGAATACCACGAGGCGTTGGGTAATTCATGTAGCCATGAGCTGATACGTTAGAGATTGTAGAAACAGCAAAGAGCACAGCAGCGCACACAGTCATGCCAAGAACAGATGTGAAGCGAGTCATTTTTGTAATGTTGAGTAGGAAACCAGCCTATCTATAAGTTGAAAGTGTTGAGTTGAAAAGAAAACGTCGAGTTTGTCGTTGTAGGTGTACGTAGATCTAAGGCACAGCCTTGTCTTGTTGAAGCGTAGAAGAGTGGAGAAGTTGTTGTTGTTGGTGATGATAAGTATTACTTTTGAATTCAATTGTATCGCGTATTTATATTGATTACGCTAATATTGATTTTATGGAAATACGTAGCACATTTGATACAAAATTTGATGCATTTGCCGGTGTTACGTTTACTGTTTCTATAATAATTGATAGTTTCATTTTTGAAATGATGTTTTTTGTCGAATGCGGTCAATGTACCAATAACATGCTAACAAAAGTGAAACAATCTGTTTGTATTGGATGATGCTTTATATTGTATCAAGTATAAAAATATAACGGATATGTTTCTATTAAATGATAAACCGTCAAATAAATGTCAACTTAATATGTGAATTTAAATGCATGTTTAATAAAAGCTAGAATCAATATTAAACATAATTATTTATTGTAACAATATACACCGATAGATGAGTAATACAAAAGCCAAGTAATTTAATTTTTACAAACACTTTCAGAGTAACTGCAAAGCTTTGACGTCGAGTGTTTCAAATTGATACAAGGAGACTGGGGTCAGTTTATTTATAGTTATTCAATATTTGTACGCAAATATACGCTATTTATAGTTTATAGTGCTACATGTGTTTGCCAACACATGTTATGCGCATTCCATTTTATTGTGAAGATCAAATGTTGTATTCAAATGTGTTACCATTAAATACAATAATACCTATTATTTAGTTCTCATGGTCAAAAACTTATAATATTGTTACGCTTCTAGTTTTAGAAATTGCAACTTAGATGACCAAGTAACACCTTAATGCTCAGAATACAATGTGTTGTTTGGTTGTATTGCTTTTATAATAAAATTACTCCTTATTAGTCATTAATTACCACAGTTTAACTATAATAAACTGAACAACTTGTATGACACTAAGTAGAAATAATATTGGACTAGAAACTTGATTATTCCTTTATTGATATTGAATAAAGCTATCATTATATAGTAAACATAACTAATAATAGAACTTGAATGCCTTGTAGTATTTCATCATTAATGCAGCATATTAGTTCAAGTGACTGCTCATATGCTCACAACTAACAAGTAGCTACTCGTCATATTGTCATAATAGGTATTAGTTACTAGTAATCGGTACTAATATCCAATAGATATATTATTCTTGTGATCGATCACATGCGACTTTAACTGGTGATCCAATCACATGGTATATCTCTTGGTCACACTTTCACAAGACCCTGTCCGGAATTATAGAACAGTAACAATATGACTAAATTATATTTATTTAAAGTGTTATTTTTTATTTATATGAAAACAACTATAATTTAAGTATTTTAAATTGTGCTTTATTTAATTTTAAATAACTACGCAATAACATGAAATATTGAGCCATTTACGTTATTCTAGTTGCCGTAGTAACTTTATCAAATTTATATTTGTTAATAAACAAGTTCAATTGCGCATAATAAATATTTTAAATATTAGCATATTTATTTAATAGTTAACATTGAGTGTAAGTAAATTAGATCAACTAATAATGGCTGGTGCCGTAGCTTGTAGCCGAAGGCTTAGGTGGTTGGGCAGAGGAGGAAGTAGCAGGTGTGCTGTTTGACTTGCCAGAGGAGCATGGAGTTTTGCTAGCACCGCTTGTGGTGGATGGAATGCTGGTAGAGGTAACTGGAGTGGTGGTAGAGGTGGTTGGGACCTTCTGTTTGCCACCATTTGGAGTACCAGTTGATGGAGTGCTTCCGTAGCTACCACCATTTGGAGTACCAGTCGATGGAGTGCCAGTCGATGGAGTACCAGTTGATGGAGTACCAGTTGATGGAGTACCAGTTGATGGAGTACCAGTTGATGGAGTACCAGTTGATGGAGTACCGGTGGATGGAGTGCCAGTTGATGGAGTACTTGGGGTGGAGCTGCCACCGTTAGGAATGCCAGTTGAGGGAGTGCCATAACCACCATCAGTCGATGGAGTGCCAGTCGATGGCGTACCGGTTGATGGAGTGCCAGTTGATGGAGTGCTTGGGGTGGAGCTGCCACCGTTAGGAGTGCCAGTGGATGGAGTGCCAGTTGATGGCGTACCAGTGGATGGCGTACCGGTTGATGGCGTACCATAGCCACCATCAGTCGATGGGGTGGAGCTACCACCGTTAGGAGTGCCAGTGGATGGCACAGTTGGCACAGTTGGTACAGTTGGTACAATTGGCACAGTGGTAATTGGTGGGTTGCCACCGGTCTTGCCGTGGTGCTTGCGTGGGCGGCACTTGCGTGGGCGGTGAGGAACATTAGGAGTACCAGTTGATGGAGTACTTGGGGTGGAGCTGCCACCGTTAGGAATGCCAGTTGAGGGAGTGCCATAACCGCCATCAGTTGATGGAGTGCCAGTCGATGGCGTACCGGTTGATGGAGTGCCAGTTGATGGAGTGCTTGGGGTGGAGCTGCCACCGTTAGGAGTGCCAGTGGATGGAGTGCCAGTTGATGGCGTACCGGTTGATGGCGTACCAGTGGATGGCGTACCATAACCACCACTAGTTGATGGAGTGCTTGGGGTGGAGCTGCCACCGTTAGGAGTACCAGTAGATGGCGTACCGGTGGATGGAGTGCCAGTGGATGGAGTGCCAGTTGATGGAGTACCAGTAGATGGCGTACCGGTGGATGGAGTGCCGGTGGATGGAGTGCCAGTTGATGGAGTACCAGTTGATGGAGTACCAGTAGATGGCGTACCGGTGGATGGCGTACCATAGCCGCCATTAGTTGATGGAGTACTTGGTGTCTTGTTTCCACCATTTGGAGTACCAGTAGATGGCGTACCAGTAGATGGCGTACCAGTGGATGGCGTACCAGTGGATGGCGTACCGGTTGATGGAGTACCAGTAGATGGCGTACCAGTGGATGGAGTACCAGTGGATGGCGTACCGGTTGATGGAGTACCAGTAGATGGCGTACCATAACCACCGCTAGTTGATGGAGTACTTGGTGTTTTGTTTCCACCATTTGGAGTACCAGTAGATGGTGTACCAGTAGATGGCGTACCGGTGGATGGAGTACCAGTAGATGGCGTACCATAGCCGCCACCATTGGTGGGAGGTGAGACGGTGCCATAGGATGATTTAGGAGCATCATTAGAGCTGCTATAGCTTGGCATTGCCTCTACGCTCCATGAGGCAACAATGGCAGCCATTAAAAGGTAAATTGCGGCGGATCTCATTTTGAAGGATGATAATAATTCAAACTGTAAATTCAAGAAATCGATTAAATCCGATATGTAGTTAAAGTGATTTGTAATTGAATATGACGGACCAGCGTGTGCTCGCAAATGTGAGTCTTACTGTAGAAATGTAGAAGATGTGATATCGAACAATACTTCAGGTGAGAACTGGCCGCCATTTATATATTACATCTGTCTAAACAATAACGTGCGGTGCATGGCTTGCCTATGGTGTTTTCGTAAAAAACAATCCGCAATCTTCATTGTACAGCTCTACTCTAGCATGCAGAAAATAGGACAAGGGGTATCAAATCGGGTCATACAAAGAAAGTCATTATTGTCTTCATACTGCTTCGCAAGACAATAGGCGATACATTGTGTTCACGACTTTTCGTGTGACCTAAAAGCAGGGCGTGAAACGTCGCCTTTCTGCTACATCCTTACAGTGATGGCTAGTAAACGTAGTATTCTAATGTCTGCCATTCTTCTAGGCTTCACCGCTATCCATGTCACCAATCACAGCAAGCTTGATTGTTTTAAATTCGCCTATGTGTTTATATCAAGTCGCCTCAGCTAATGCGGCTCAATTAAGTTGTTGTTTGAAGGTGCTCTAGAACTAGCAACGATTGCTTTTAAACTGTCCCTTGAATTTCAATATCCAACAATTACTCATCAAATCATCAATAGAGTAGTTGGAAAACGTGCTAAACTGTGTTTAACAGGATAATAGCTAAATGTTTTTTATTCTAAGTATAGCAATGGCAGCTATAGGCGAACTATTCAAGGAAACAAAAGGCTCGTAACGTGGCATTGTCGTTAGCACCGATACTCCTATTGCTTATTGGTAGTTTTGTTTCTTCCTTTTTTTACTGTGTCTACGAATAAAAAACTCAAATGCGGCCAATGTCAAACCATGTGGCGCCGTCTAGACCTCTTTGTTTTGCTGCATGAAGCTGGATTGTTACGTCGTTGCCCAGTTCTACTGGATAATACATGACATGCAACACATTGTATGATACATAATGCATTGTTATAAAATTGTGCGCTGAGAATGGGCTTAATAGGGGCTAGATTAATCCGAAATCCAGTTTTATGTATAAGCGATTCTATTTATTGTCGTAAGTTATTTATATATGGTATCATGACATCAGATTGTGTGATAGTTTCAAGAATGGCGACATGCGTCCCTGCTATTAATATAGACAATGTATCGATTGACCATATGAGCACGTATTCATAAATTCTGTAACAATACGTAGTAATGAGCAAAATAGTAACAGTTAAGTACCATTATTAGTTAAAATAAAAATTGACTAGTAGTTTCTTCCTCGGGAGCCATGCTGTCGATATCAAGTATTTTAAAAGTGTTGTATATTCACAGAGTTAGTGTAGTAAATTATAGCACTACAATGAAAGTAAAGTACACTTATTGACATATGTAGTATACGTAAGAAATGGTGGTAAAATGGCTTATTCTTTGTTAAACAAGTAATCAGGTAAATATCTACTTTTGTGCAAATGGCAAAAACGTCCATTATAGTCCCTGAGTGTGAGAATCAAGTAATTTGTATTACTATATTTGGTAATAACGAATTAATTCTATTTATTGCGGTATCTATAAAATATGGTGCGCAACACCGGATTAAACAAAAAAGGTAAACTATCTATATATGAATATCATAACATCGGATTGAGTAATAGTTCTATGGATGGCGACATATGCTTATTTAGTTTATATAGACGATGCGATTGATTGCCCATATAAATATGTATTCATGAAACTGGCAGCGGTACATATTGGCGGGCAAAAGAATACCAGCTAAGTGCCATTATTAGTTGGAACAAAAAATTGACTAGCACTTTCTTGTTCGGTAATTATGTTGTCGATATCAGGTATTTCCAAAGTATTAATATATTCACAAAGTTGGATACAGCTGCTATCTTCTGTAAATCGGTAATCAGTTAATATTTTACACGGTAATATATTATAATTTTACCTAAATGTTCTACCGAGTCGATCATTTGTATATCCATTTTTTAAAATGTTGGTGGATAGAAAAGACCGGTTTCTAAATGGCAGTTTGTTTAAAATAAAACTGATGGCTAGACAAAACACAAGCAAAGCGATGTAGCGTAATACAGTAGGATAGAGTAACAGGATGTAAGGCAAGAGGATAGATGTTTGAAATTATGTCTATTGTCAAAATATTGCCTTTTATTTAAAATGAAGAGGAGATTATTAGATATTAATACCGATAATGGTACATATGCTCACTGCACGTTTTTACACTATTTAGAAACATCTCAAAACTTGGTCGGCGTATCACTAGTCACGTTGCTACTACTATTACTATTATTACTACTATTGCTGCTGCTGCTGCCGCTGGTATCGGTGTTGTTTATCACTGACAAAGCACGAGGCCTATTTAGCTGCAAAACCAACGTGCTGTTCTTTTTTAGTCGGTTTAATTGTAAACGCTTCAAGGTAATAAGACTTGTAACTATAACTAACAGAGATTCGGTTTGCTAGGGGCTGCCTTTGGCTCTCTCGAAAAGCTGCAAATGGCATTTGCCATGCTGCCTCCGCATTTCCAGGCGCCAAGAATTATGGCCACGTGGATAAAGCAACGCTAAATGTAAATAGCTGACTGTGGAATCTGTTACTTGCAAAGGCACTGTTATTCTATAAAAAAACAATCAACATTGCTGCATTTTTGTGGCATGCGCGTAACAATTTATAAATAAAGTTGCACGTAATTATTACTACTATTCGGCAATAAACATATACACAGCAATCCTCTTCTTCTCTATCTATCTATCTCTATCTATTGCTACCTATGCACTTAGTCGTCATCTGACAATAGCACAGGACTTTTTCCGATAGAGATTGACGCAAGACATTGTTCAGCTGACGACAAATGCAACGCGTGCGGTTTCAAGTTACAAATAGCATGTCCAAACTACCAAGTTCAAGTGGACATATGTTGCTACCGAGAATTGTAGTCCCCCTTACATATTCTGATTCAATATTTTATGGGTAAGTATGCAGTCGATTGATACTGCACGGATTTGTATGCATTCCACGTCAACTCCTGTAATAGTGCAGCTACCATTGCAGCGTATAGCACACTCACCGCAATGATTATCGCCAAAAAATAATACTTATCGATAAACTCTAATTTTATTCATGTTTAAACGAACCACTACAGTACCAAAAATAAAATGGCAAAATAACCACCAACCAATAAATGGATAAGACAAGCTTTTATTTCGTCTTAACATGGTCACATGAACTTGACTCTATGTATAAAGGCGATAGCAGCAGCGAAAGAATAGTCTTTTTTGCACGTCTCAGTCAATGTAAGACCACTTTTTCATTTGCCTTTGCAACACAGCATCTTCATGCTTTTCTGCCTTTATCTCTCTCGTCTGCTTGCCTGTCCTCTTCCCCTCCTTCTTCCCCTCGACCTTTCTTTCCTTAGTCATCGTTACAAAACTACCGTCTGGTGTATATGCTTCTTGGTTAAGCAACACCGCTTGTAAAGCCAACAAAAAGCCGCGCATCTTAGCCTTGGTCGACCGTTCCTTCTCCTTTCTATTAATCTTTATCTTTTCCTTTGTACTGCGTGTTATATCATTATTCATATTCAATAACTCTTTTTGGCTGCTGGTGCTGTGTTTTTTGTTCCAGCACACTTTGTATTTTACTATTGCAATTAATAGTCTACATTGTCGGTGTAAGTAAAAGATACGCGCTGCTTCGCGCTATATTGACTGCATGCTGCTTTCTGACATTGATTGATGCTGCTTGGATGTCTTGGCGCTATTCCATCGCCAGGTGACTTGTTAGATTGACCGTCTAAACGTACACTATAATTTCTGTGACGTTAGAATCTTATCACTATCATCGCCCTCACATCTCGTCATTCGTTCCCCTTGCGCCTCCTTTCGCAGCTACTCTATTATACAACCATTTACTGCTATTTCTTTATAAAAAGCTCGTTTTGCCCAACGCATACCTTATTATCGCTTCTTGTCTTCGGCAATTACACATACACACTCACGATTACATCCATTCCTTGTGGCTGTGACGTTGTAGATTACTGCGCTTACGTGTGTATGTGTGTATGTGTATGATTCTACATTTTCATTTCTATTATAGAATACAAACGGCAGCGCTGTTTACAGTCGTAGATTGCTATTGTAGAACGAGAAAGAGGTATGTAGACAAACTGTTGGACATGTTGCTTTTATACCTTTGACTGTACATCAACAAGTAGTTGTCGCATGCTATTGCCAGCATGATGTCCATTCGTGCAGTCATATTCTGCTGCCATTGTAGCATTGTAAGAGTAAAGCATCGGTTTTTTAGCCAAATGCATCATTTATTGGTTATGTGTGCTGCAATGTCTTGATTTTCGCGCTCTAGCTGTCATCCATGCTTGTGCAAGCTGATGATTTGCAATTTTCCGGATGGGCTTGATATGCATATTTATTTTTGGTCGGCTTTCAAGTCTGACGAAGGACTGGGCCCACGCGGTTCCACCTGCTGTCTGCTTTTCTTCTCCACACAATGAAAGCGTATCGTCAGCAGGATAGCTGTAGCTATCACACTGGCAATGCTATTCGGATAGCTAATTTGATAGTCAGCATGCTACTATCGCTTGTGTAGCCGCGTGTATGCACATATGCCCATCGATATTCACACGGCCGCTACGCCTTGATATCGGTTTTTATCAACGTTTGGCTGCTGGTTGTTTGCTTATGCGTATCTTTCCCTTTTCACGTCTTCCGCCATCTTTCATCTACATTATTTACGCCTTCGCAGAGGCTGCTAGAGCTGCTGCATCATCGTATTATTACTGCCACTGCTGTTGCCACTGCTATTATCAGCGGTGCAGCAATACCATCACCAAGGTATCTATGATATTTACAGCACTATATGCATGGTAGATATTTTGTTTTAATTGTCCATTGTTTGATTCGTTTATATTACGGTAAGGGACACAACATAAACATATGTCCTCAGCTTTTATTATTGTTATTGCTATTGCTGCTACGGCCAGTAGCACTACTACGTGCAGGCAGCGCAGCTGCTTAACGACTAGACCCCTCATTTCCTGTTTCTTAAACAAATTGCTGCAGTATCCATTTGTTGATAATCGGCTCCTTGTGTATGCATATATCGCGGCCGCCTTGCGGTCTCTTCCGTCTACAGTGGATGCCTTTTTTGTTTGATGCTGGTACTCCATCCAGATGGCTGACTTGCTTGCACGTGCCATTGGCCTCTAGCCCAGTGTCTCTCCCTCCTCTCTATACACACATCTGCAGATGTCCTCATTCTATGTTAAACGGAAACAATGAATAGAGATGATACTGATGACAATAACAACAACAACAATAACAACAAAACAACAACGATGATTGGCCATATCATTTAGTTTATTGAATTAAAGGGTATATTAATGTGTTGTATATGACATCTTTGGTATCTATGGCTTGTAAAGCAATGAATGAATATGGCCCAAGCGCTTCTGTATGCGTGCATATGTGTGTGTGTGGATATGAATATGTATGGATGAGAGAGTGGGTACTTGTTTGTCTTTTGTATCAATCTATGGATGAATTAGTGATGAATATAGAGAGAGACAGCAATAATTGAGTGATTTGATTCAATATGTCTATATACAGATTAATGAATGTAATTTGTCGTTTCCTATTAAGAGAAGCTGTGATAATCCAACCGTGCTTTCCATTTGCACATCCCCTTTCGTTTTCTATTATACACACAAACACACACATAATTTTCCCTCTCTTCTCAATCTCATTCTGAGATTTCTTCCTTATCCTACGCAGCTATATCACACTTTTTGCATCCCCAACCTATTCACCACCTACACTTTTCCTTGTTCGTTTCTAACAAGGCCCACCTACTCGCCTACACATCTCCCATCTTTCCTCTTATTTTCTTCGTTTATTTCATATAGTTTGCGTGTGATTCAACGTGTCAATCATTTCATTCTTATCCTTCATCATTATCATATTTCTTAACCACCATAGCAACAATCATTTGTAGCGTGGAGCGTGTGTATGCCTATATAGTTCTAGTCAGCTGATATCATTATTTAGTCAAATCCTTGTTTAGTGTCTCATAGTTCAATATGGCGGATTTTGACGAAAGCCTCTTGGAAGATGAGCAAGTTGGGTAAGTAGCCGGTGTGGTGGTAATTATGGCACAGCAACGCCGGCAACGTTGGCAACAGCATTGGCCATAATAATTGCAATAGGCTGCATATATTGTAGTCATTATGACTGGTGTTGTTGTTACCTAACACACCGCTCGCTGTGTAACTGGCATTATCAAACAACCTATGCCTGGATATAAGGATGGCCATCACTTTGTTTGAAATAACTAACAATAGCATGTATTTGTCACATAGACCATTTGTTTCCGTTGAGGATGAAATGCTGTTTTGGAAAACTCGCGCTGAGCGTTTAAAAACGGCATTGGTTGACACACGCACGACACTGGAAGAGTTCCAGCAAGATAGTCGTGATTATGAAGAAGAGTTGGAACGTAATGTAGAACTCTTAGATGCACAGTGCAAAGAGCTGAAAAACGCCGTCAGCCTTCTTCAGCTGGAGGTTGATCACTGGAAGGTAAATGACATGATTGATAGATTAAGTCGTAAATAGGCTAACAAAGCCATTTATGTGTATGTATACTATAGGACAAGTTCCAGGAATCTAAATCCGACTCTAATACGTCGGTAGAAGCTATGCAACGTGAAATCCAATTTCTTAAAACGTCACATCAAAAGTATAAGGACCGTACACGCACACTTGAACAGGACAATGACGATCTTGAGCGATATGGCCGGTAGGTTGATTAGCTGCACTCTAACTATACAATACTAATATTATGGCTAATTTGTATAACAGCGTTGCTACCACTTCACTTCGTGACATTGAAATTAAGCTACACCAAACAATGGAACGAAATGTCTTTCTTGAAAACGAGCTTGAGGTTAAGAACAAACTTGTTGTGGTTGTTCAACGACTTAAGGATGAACTTCGAGACCTTCAACTTGAAGTTTCTGTACTGCGTAGTAATCGCACAAGTGTTCATATGAAACGTCGCTCACTAAGCGTCAAGCCCGAAGAAAACGCTGCTAATCCAGTAAAGATGGTTCAAGAAATGCTTGGCCGAGTAAAGGTAATACTGCATTAATTAATATTTAACTATACAGCATACTAACAAAATGACAACAACACTAACAACCACCACCACTGTATCAATCATATTAGAGTTTGGAAAGCCGTTTAGTGAATTGCCGTTCACTAGTCACGCCGTTGCTTACGCCACCCCCTTCTTACTCAAGCACGGCGAATAGCAGTCCCGTATTAACCGGTATTAAAAAGCCAATGTTATCATCGTCAATATCGACCGGACGGGCCACACCTGGCGGTCGATCCACGCCTGGCGGTCGATGCACACCGGCTGGTCGTAGTCTGCCAGCCTCCCCAGTCGCCAGCCACCATCCAGTCGTGTCGAATACCCGTTCTCTCTCCCCTAGCAAAATCCCTAGCACGCCCAAGACCCGCACTGTAAGATCGCGCAGCATGCGCATGGAAACACCTAGCGGTCTTCGTCGAGTCAGCGAACTGCCTCAACGAACTACGCGGGTATGAGAGAAAGAACGGAAAATAAGGACGTACGACGACGACGACGACGACAACGACGACTAGTGTTTGTGCGTATGTGAATCACTCTAGCATATTCAATATTCCGTAGTGGCAATGCTTATATCAATTATACATTGTAGAGGATAGTATTATAAGCTATTCATTTGGTCTACTTGCCACTCTTATTAGTATTATTATTTGATCCATTTTAAGCGATCATACCCAATATTCTTTTCGTGTGTACTTTCCTTTATGTACACACGCTTACATACACAGTTTTGGACCTATGGCTTTTTCGTGTGTTTTTTATACTAGTGCTCACAAGAAGATCCGATCTTTTTTTCTGCAAGACAAGTAGAAAGTAGCCGTGCCTGGGCTGGTCGGGAAAGTTCTCTAGCTACCCGGACGCCGGGCGAAGACCCACGAAAGACGCCTTTATCGGCACAACTTACTGATTCAATATTGAGTTTAATGTTGTCTTCTCGTGCGTACATCGATGATTGTGCTTTTAATAAATTTCATTCATTAACAATTTACTTTTAATATAATTAATATAATTTAATATAATATTTTTATTAGTAGTGTAAAACCACCACTATGCTTAATTAACTAGTTACTTGCTTCAACATTGGTGTCAGCTATTTGTGTTGCTTTGGAGGATTGGCGCTTTCGTTTCCGATGTCGTCGTTGTTTAGTACCTTCATCTTCTATCTGTGAATGCTGCTGTTTAACGGTATCTGTAGTATCTGTAGTATTGTTTTCTTGCTTTTTAACTGGCTGTATTTTTACGGTTTTCTTTTTACACGCTAATGGATTAGGAGCCTTGGGCCGTTTCCGCTTATTAGGACGGGCATTTACCGCTTCTTCGGCCGTCATGCCATTATTATTCTCCAGCTTTACTGCTTCTAATGCTTTTTTAATGTGTTTGCGTTCATCGCCAGTCGCTGTTTGTTTTTTACGTTCATTCTATAAATAGATAAGTAGATAGATGCTAGTGTTTAGTATTGTTTATAATAGTTTGTATAAATTGCTACCTTTTGTGCTACAGCTAGAGTGGCTGCCGATGGAGGCTCAACAATTAATACACTGCGTCTTTCATATAATAATGGCACGCCAGGTATTATACGTAGTTTTTCCCGTAATGCTAAATCCTGGCTGGCTACACAGTAGTTAAATGTGTTCTTGTCACCTATTTTCATTTATCCATAATGTGCAATGGTTGATTATATGGTAAGTAATGGTAAGTAAATTCCAATAATAACAATACAACTTGCCTACAATTTCTGCAATACATTCTGAACCAGGAACGGGTTGTTTATGTGAACAGCGTCGTCGTTCCATACGTCGTGAGATTGCTAATGCAGTGCGATCTTCAGTATTGGCTTTTAACTCGGCCATAACACAGTTTGTCACCACTTTGACGACAGTCAGGTTAGCTTTAAAAACTGATACTAATAACACTTCATGTTCTTACTCTGTTTTGTTTGTCCAAATAGAACACGCGCCAATTGCGTGTCGAGATTCATATGATTCGCAGCACTACTTCTACAGAACCCGGCGTCCACTAAAAACAATACGGTTATTTTTATCGTAGAATTTAGTGATGGAGCCGCTTACCAATGATCTGGTATGGTTCGCGAAAACCAAAGGTAAATTGGTAAAGCGTCATAAGGCGCTTATATGCCTTGTGTCGCTTTACTCTCATAGTGGCAGTGGCTTATTGCTAACTTAACTACTATCAATAAATAAAACGATGAATCAGATGTAAGACCAAGTCTACAAACAACAATAAATTTAATTAAAAGAAGAAAAAAATTGTTTATAATCACTGAAACTGGATTTCACAATTGGTATTACTACTTAATGATACCGCAATTGTTTTTAATTGAATATCTATTCAAACAGCCTATCATATCACTTGGCAGCTGATGTTAACGGAAATTGTTAAAACAATAAGGTAGAGAAATAATAAAGTTACTTAAAAATAGGATGCAACAAGCAACGAAATAAAAATAATAGCCATCCACTAGGCACAAATATTCTTTCAACAACAACAAGTCTTAATAGAGCGCTAGTAATTTTGCTAAAGCAGTTATCTAATATAAACAATAATAATTGTCGCCGGCTTAGAAAATGAAAGGCATAGGTTCTAGTCATCGTCCGGACAGAGAGGATAACTACGCTGTTTTTGTCCATCATGTCCAAATTCTTGTGTATAATACGGGGTTCCATTGCGGCTATAAGCGACTGCCGATCCAAAATGCACATAATCACCAAGAATATTCCGACGATGGCCTATTTAGTAGTAATGTTATTTGAATATAGCATGTGTGCATGTATGTATGTTATATCGGTTGTTTACTACCACTTACCTGAAGATCGCATCCAGTGCCGCATGCATTGGCCTTCGTTGTCGTATCCATAAGCTACATTTTCTGCAACACGCGACCAATCATATCCAACATCAGATGCGCGTTCAGACGGAGATGAGCCGTTTGAACCTTCTGCGATATATGATTACGTCGAGCCTGATCTTTACTATGTCGATACGCTGCATTATCAAGTTTGCTAGCAAATAGGCAAGTAATTAAATACTTTAAGGCTGAGCTATCGTCTCTACTTACTGATTAAGTCCTAGAGAGCGAAGCCCGCGCTGAGCTCGTTCTCTATTCACCAGACATAGCATTTTAGACGAACTGTAGGCATCGACTTGAGCAGTACTTGAAGCAAATGCAGCAATAGCTATGGTGACCAGTAGTCCGTTTAATGAAATGAATTTAACATTTTCAGTAAAGCAATCTGGTAATGCTAAAAATTATTAGCCAAAGTTTAATAATGAAGCACATCAAATACGCCAAAAGGGATTATAGAAATATTAGCAATATTTACAAATAGACCAATGTTCGATTAATTACATCAAGATATCAAAAGTGCTACAATTATCTAATAAACGATAAAGTACAACAAATGGACAAGCAATAAGAATACAGATAGTGCAATAAAAATAGTAGCGCAGAGTATAGAAGGGCTTGATTCGAATGATGCGGGTCAAAGTATATTAACGGTTATGACCAAAATTTCTCCCCCGTAAAATCTGCGGGATAAGTCGATGTTTACAGGTAGACTGGCATTAAGAATTAACACACAATCTTATAAAGTTTAGTATTTATAAAATGCTGTGGGAAATTGTGTATAGTTAATACAAGTATTTAGAGTGTTTTAAATCAAATGATTTAAATCCAATATTAACATTTCTAAATGAATTACTTTGTAATTGTGACTGTTATGAGATTCAAAAATGGCAAATTACTACAGCTTAGCTAAAAAACTTGGTACGGCCAAACAATCGAATAAAGGAGCAAAAAAATAAACTGGATGTATTATGCAAAGAATCGTTAGATTGCAGCAATAACCATCATAGTACTGGGCATAAACAATTCATTCCTAGCTCTGTAGAATTGAATCTATTCTATTTGCCCATACATAATGGAGTATTTTACTGGTAAATAAAAATAAATAAATAGGGGTAGGGAGTTTGACATAAATACTACATTCTAAGGCATGCAATAAGCGCAGCAGCAGTTGAAGCAGCAGTTGCAGCACTGAATAATAAACTAATCATTAAATTGATTGGTTATTATAGTTCAATATGTAGTTATGTATCCCTTTCACTTAAACTCCTGGTATGGTGTGTGATAGTCACCCTGCGCCACTTTCGGCATAATCGTAAACAAATAAGCGTCGATGCATGAATTAAATAGCAATATGGATAAAGAGAAAGGGATACATATTTTGATTATGCAAGGAGTGTAGTGTACCATTTCTCTGTAATTAATGATATGAGGCGAAACATGGGCACGGACAGATGGACGACGTAGTCATTTGGCAACCAAGTACAACGATCAGCTAGCACTGAATACAGATATATAGATAGCAACATACCTAATGTAAGGGCTAGTTTAACTTTGTAAAATAACCTAGCAATAAAGTAAGCAATGAATAATGCGTATGTTTCTACAAAAGCTAATTTAAAAAGATTGAACTTTAACACAATGTAAACAAGTATTATATGCGCGCGTGAATAGTGCTTAAGCAACGGGATCAAAAGCGTGTAAAGGAGACGTGCCATGAGGAGACCGATTGATAGAATGGACTATATAACATAGAAGAAAAGGAGGATAGAAGTGGCCAGGGGTAAGCAACGTTGCTAGCACAAGGGATTTAGCAAACGTATTAAAGGGATGGCATGCTAGTTCACGTCAGCAATCTGTAGCATCTGCTATGCGGAGGATATGGCGTAAGCGGCCATTTACAATGCTATAACACAACGTAGTATAAACGAGTTGAGAACACTTTTAACTACGCAATACATTTTATTATCGACTGACCATTGCGTAACAATCATAGATGGTGATTAGATCATTGATTTGAATGAATATCTAAAAATATACGCGTATTAACGTTTTTAAAATAAACGAATTAGAGAATTAAACATTGTGAGAATAGCTAATAAACTGTGCAGTTTTTCTTATTCATGTGAAATGAGCGGTCATTTTGAGTGTTGTTTATTATGTAGAAGTGAATCGTGGTCATTTATTTTGTACTTGTTCATTTTTACGCTTTAACTGTTCCGTTGACGTGTATTTGTTTTTATTAGTCGTTATTGTCAAAACTACTATTACTACAATACCACGTCTTTATCTAATCAGTTTAGCCAACTATCATGAACGTGGAGAATACAGCTGAAGAGGACGTTAAAGTACCGGTTGACACGATCTCTGTCGCTGATGGTACGGGCAACGACCCTGTTCCTAGTACGGCTGACTATGAGCCAAGTTTTAAATTCACCTCGATTCCACTTATTAGTTCAATCCATATTAAAGGTGTAGCGTCTAACTATCTACGTACTGATGCATCGTACTTTCAACGAGAGCCCCGCGATGAGGTTAGTACAGCAGCGACAGTGATATAGACTGAATATGACATATCTGATACTAAAGCGGTGCTCCCGTTTGTCTACACTCCCGTTCTATATTAGACAAAACCAGAAGCAGAGCGCATTATAGTATTGCAGCCTGGATCTAAAAACTTGCGAATAGGACTAGCATCGGATGCTTTTCCGCGTATTATTCCACATGTTATTGCGCGTAAAACAGTACCAGCCGTCTATAAAGCATATCGATCTCGACCACAGCATCAATTAGAATTAGGTCAAACAACGGTAATAGATATAAAATATTTATCTATATATATATTCTGCTAATTTAGTTGCATTTTATTATAGAATGAATCATTTCAAGAGGCATTAGATGCGGCAGAGGTTGAGCTTGATTCTTTGTTAACACGTAAAAAGCTACTTAATAACCCACACCAACAAGTATGTATAGTTTGATATTTATTAGTGATTATCCATTTAACCACCAATGTTACTTTCAAATTAGGTACTTTCATTCAATGAAGTATCCAGACCAGAAAAGATAGCCGATCACAATGATCCCTATCGAGTTGAATGGACGGATGTTAGTCAACAGCCAGATCATTTAAGTGGACTTAAGGTAAGAATTAACTCAATAGTATTAACAGCTATATTACCAACAATATAAATATTAGGCTGTACGGTTGCCGTTTAATACGCCAAACTACATAGTGAGATATCCCATACGACGCGGTATGCTCAATATGACCGACTACCATTCGGAACAAGAGGTCATTGGTGATTTGTCTGTTTTATGGCAGGATAGTTTCTATGAAGAATTAAATATTCCCTCATCGGAATTAAAGGTGAGCCATAGAGTCTGGTAGCAACTATAATCGTAATAATCATTATGGTAACTGATGCATAGTAATGATTAGAACTACCACGTTGTATTGATTATACCTGATGCGTTCCATCGACCAACTGTATTGGCTATGGTAGACATACTATTACAGACCATGGGTGTACGTGCAGTTATCGTGTCTCAGGTATGGATAGTAGCTGTATATAAAGATCCAATAATAGAACTATGTATTATAGGCCGCAGTTTGTTGTACATTCGGTGCTGGCACTTCATTAGCCTGTGTAGTTGATCTAGGCTCTCATACTACCGCAGTCACCTGTGTTGAAGAGGGTCTTTGTATGCCAGGTACAAAGTAAGAAGCCATATTGTCATAACTATAGAGCATTATAGTAATATACATATCTATGTAAATAGATTTAGACTGGAATACGGTGGTGATGATATAACCGTATTTTTTGGTGATTTACTACGACAACATAACTTTCCCTATAAAGGGATTGATTTGACACGATCATATGATTGGCTTTTAATGGAAGAGTTAAAAGAGCGATTTTCTACTTTAAATGAGGCAAGTAAATAGTAGTAGCTAACTAACTAACTAATTAATTGACTTTTATTAGACTGATTTAACTGTACAATTACAATCATTCTTTTTACGAGTTCCTGGACAAACGACCCAAAAATACTCATATAAATTATTTGATGAAACAATGATGGTCAACATGGTGAGTATTGATTAATTAGCAACTAATTGTGTATTTATATGATTACAAGCTATTATTTGTAGATAAGATTATTCAATATCGACGACAACAAGCTGAATTGGATGCACCTACTTCACTTTATTTGCCAGTAGCTTGGTATCATGACTTTTCCATTCAAGTAAGCATATATCTACCCGTAGTACTTATACTTATGTGCTATGTGATGTATAGCACTCGGCAGCACCGGGTGCTAGAAGTCGCCCAGGTGGTGCACCTCCCCTGGATGCAACACAACGTAATCAAGTATCTACACCTGAGCCATCTGGCATTCAAGCCTTCCCGTCTAGCGCACCTGTATCGGGTACAGCTACACCGATCCATGTAAGCACACCTGGTGCCATGAATCAATTGTCGGGACATGGCAGCATCGGTATGGAAAAGGATGGCCTATTAACATCCCTGTTAAAAGATACCGAACTGCTACCTGAAGAAGAGGACACAGATCCAAAGTGGCTAACCCTGGATGAAGCCATTACCCAAAGTATTGGTATGGCCGGCACTGCTGATCGTATTAAACGACTATATAGCAACATTATATGTGTGGGTGGTGGTGCTCTCGTGCCTCGTTTTGCCGAATCGCTTCAATATCGGTAAGTGGTGCGTAGGCTATTCTAGCTGTTCGCTAATGATTAGATGCTAGATTACAAATGTCGACGGCCGTACTTGACCGAGGTATTGACCTAGTCACCGTAACGAGTCATCCCCGTGAAATGGATCCACGCGCTGTAGCCTGGAAAGGAGCAGCAGTACTTAGTCGACTAGACTGTGCCGCCGAGATGTGGCTTAGTCCAAACGAATGGAAAGATGCAGGTCTACGCTGTTTACGTGATCGCATTCTATTCCAATGGTAGCTGAAGACAATATTAACCGTATTAGTATAACAGTAACAATAACAATTATGGCATTGTAGTTCATCTACCAATTAATTAATAAAGACATTTATTTGCCATCGTCATCATCGTTATTTGTCTAAATTAATTGCTTTGCCAAATTTGCCATAAAGAATAGCTTTTAATTCTGTCATACGCGTTTGAGCCGTAGACATTTGCTCATCAATTTTATCAATCTGATCTGTTAACACGGATTGCTCCTTTGCTAGTCTTTCTTGTACTTGTTCCAATGGTAGTTCAACAAATGCTTCGCCAATCTTGTATCTATTAGCAATAAATAGTAAATAACAGATTGCTTATTAATATATATATATATATATTGGTGTATTAATGTTGTGTATTATTACCGAACAGGCTCATCTTCATCAGCTAATTCCAACTCTCCTAATAGATCGTCTATAAACTCTTTTTCTTTCTGTAGCAATATAATTGTTATTTACTGGCTATTACATGGCATGTATATGTATGTACCTTTTTATCGGCCAATTGATCTTCCCAGTCCGACACTTTAGTATTTAAACGACTAAACTCGTTAATATGCTGCTGATCCGCCCAAGCAACCTCAGTGTCTGCCTCTTCATCCTTTTCAAGCTATGTGTTTGATTACTTTTATGGCATGCCATGCTTTGATGTCTACTTACCATACGTAGATTGCTAGCCATAACTATAAAGTAGAATAACAAGAGTGTCAATAATAGTGAATTGGAAAAAGTGACGTAAACCAAAAGATAGACAAGTATCACTTTTTACAAGTTGTTATCATTTTTGTTTCTTTCCCGCCCTTTCAATGTTGACTATCTAGTTATTGCCACTGTTGTTCTACACTAGCCGTCTAGCTTTGTACGTTTAAACGAGCATTGATATTAACTAGCAGGATATTCAATCGATATAGCATGGATCTATCCGAGATTCGTACCTGGTTTCTAGGTCTACCGTTAATACTCGGTTTATATTTACAGCCTCGTTGGCTGTACCGGTGATTGCACGCTTCGGCATTGTCCAGCCGTACTGGCTTGTATTTATATGGTCGCCTATTGTTAAACAATTCCAAGTAAGCTACAAGATCTACTTGAGTTCTATACTTGTGCCTCTAACGAATTACGAATAGCTATGGCGTCTGGTGACTCCTTTTTTCTACAATAAACTCGGCTTTAATTTGTTGATGAATTTATACTTTATTCATCAACATTCGATGGAACTTGAAACGGTTACTTTTGCCGGTCGACCAGCAGATTATGCCTTCTTTCTTATATTCTGTGGTATTACATCACTTGTAAGTAGTTATATATCGATATCGATATATCAATATATATATAAATAGATTCATAATAACCATTGATTAGACGGGTGCAGTGTTGTTGGATCTTGTTGTACTAAGTGATGCCTTAGTATTGGCCATTATTCATTACTGGTCACTACGCAATAGCGAGCGTGTTGTTAGCTTTATGTTTGGTATGCGATTTAAGGCAAGTAATAGAATGGCGCTAATTCTATGTATTGATGTATGTAATTAAATAATAGGCCAAGTATCTAGCTGCTGTATTAATGGGATTTGAACTACTTACCTCGGGTGGATTACCTATTACATCGTTAGTAGGAGCAGCATCAGCACAAGCATATCATTATCTTATGGATATTCTACCGGCACGGGGTGGACGTCGGTGGTTAACTACACCAGCTTTATTGTAAGTTATTACTAGTCATATATAGTATATAGTATATATTATAGTATGTATATATTAATGATATGAATAGACAACGCTGGTTACCATCTGCAGGTGGTCCACATCGACCTGACACTACTACCGGTACTGGTACTGCTACAACAAGTGGTAGATATAGCGCAACAGCAAGTACTGGATTCTCAACTGGTCGCAATACCACACCAACCAGTACCAATGCCACTCAACGAGGGCCATCCTCAGGTGGACAGGCTCATAATTGGGGTCGTGGTCAACGATTAGGCGATGGTTAATTAGTTAATTAATAATAATAAATACATTAATGATGATCATCATCATTTAACACTCTTTCTCCTATCTATATCTATCTATTTATCTATCTCTTTCTCTTTATATATATCTTTATATATTCTGTGTTTTATCAACTTGCCATGTCATACTATTTTGCAATTGTAGGCACTAAAGATAATCCGGTCTATGAAGCGGAATTAGGTGCAGCTACAAACCGACCAGATGTCGTTGTCAATAAGGTATGACTTTTAAGATGATTGCTATTCTATCTAGTCTATCGTTAGTATATAGCCTATATTAATATACGTATACATACATATATATATATATATTGTTTATATAGAGAGATGACCAACGCCATTTAAACCAATTTGTAGCTCATTCCTCGTTGGATGTTATTGAAGAAATGATGTGGAGCACCAATGCTTTGTAAGTGTATTTATTACCATGAATACATCTATTATGCCATCTAATACACTTTAGATATCTTAAAACAGTGGATCGTTATAATGATAAAACCGTATCCGCCTATGTAACCCCTAGCAGTAAGTATTAACTAGTTATTTATTTATTTATTTATTATTATTAATGACTATACCAATATTAGATATGAAATTATTATTAATTCATGAAAATAAGACGGATGATGGCGTAAAGAATTTTCTTACTGAATGTCATGAATTGTATATTAAGGTAAGTAAAGGCTAATTTACATGTGCAATATTTATATTTATAACTATTTAGATGCTATTAAATCCATTTTATGAGCCTAATATGCCAATTCGCTCAATTGCCTTTGACAATAAAATACGAGCAGCTGCCCGTCGTTATCTTTAATAATAAATACACAGTTGTAAAATAACAATCTAATTAGGAGATTCAATAGTAGGTGAAGAAGAAGAGGAGAAAAATGGTTATTACTAGAACTAGAACTAGAACTAGAACTAGAACTAGTGTTATTACTAGATTGCCAACGAATGAATTGTTTACAAACAAACCAATCTACTTGTGCCACTAACATTGCTAATAAACATTCACAGGCTAGACCAGACCATGAAGCACGATGACCTGTCAAATGTAACATACTAATAAACAGGGATACTATACCACTTGACACACGACCATGTTTCATTGTATTAGTCATTATGACCGATGATCCATCCGTAATACTGTCGAGAATAAGCCGTGTTGAAAGTGCTTCAAGAGGAGCAAGTAGGATCTGAGTCAGTAACATGGTCGATAAATGTATCGTTGACCATGCACTTGATCGCCATAAACGACGACGATGTTTATTCGTGGTATCATTCGATAGATTAATAGGAGCCATTTCAATCGGCATGGTATGTGATGTTAACAGGGCGATGTTGATGAAGAGAGTGGTGCTGTGGTAGCAATATTCGTTTCAGCCTGTTCAACTCGACTACGTGTATATTGCATTAAATAGTTCATCAACCGTGTTGATATAATATGATAGAGTAGACAAGTAGGAAATGTATACTGCCAATAGTGAATACCTTGATGGGTCATAGGATGACGAAGTACATTGAATAGAAGTGTCCACTGACCACCAATACTACTATGACGAGCAAGATTCTGTTGAAGGATTGGTGTCAATTGAGTAGTGTTGGCCGATGCTAATACCGATTGATAGATATATGCTCTATAAAAGGGCAAGCTTATTACAAATCCTACAAGTTCCGTACTATTTAATAAAATAGCTCATTAGTATGTTATATATATATGTGTGTATATGTATATGTGTATATGTATATGTATAACTACCTATTACATATCCATTGGCGATAGATAGATGTCCATATCCTTGAACGACTTGAAGAAGAAGAAGAAGATGATGATGATGAAGATGATCGCCATGATCTCTGCCACCATTCATGACAGGCTAGTGTACCTCTAGTAATGGTGTAGCTAGCCAGTTCAGCTACACTACCATACCACCAAGAAAGAAAGCCAGATCGTTGACGTGTTTGATCAAGTGTCATAATATACGCGACTGGAGTGTCTAAACGATAATGGTCACTCCATTGACGAGGTGCAGCCTAAGTGTATATAGATAAATAGATAAATAGATATGGGTAAATATAGATATAGGTAAATAGATATAGATATAGATATAGATATCGAATAAGCCTACATAGTAACGAGTACGAAGTGCACGAAATGGATAACTTAATAAATAGTATAACAAGAAGGTATCGATTGTTTCTAACTGTTGTTGTGGTTCTTGTTGATGCTCCAACGCTATATACATGTACACGTACATATACATACATACATACATAATACATATATATATTAATAGTTATAGAATATTTTATTATAATAACTTGCCTAGTGTTTTATGACGAGATACACCAAGTGCCCGTCTTACTTCACGTCTTGCATGAGAAGTGGCCTCTTGTCTAACCCGTTGTTCATGTCGAGCCTTCTCTAGCTGTTCTCGTGACAATAAGGGTGGTAGATTACAGGGATGCTGTTGGTCACGCCAAAACAGCGGTATTGGCTCATCAAGACCTATAGTTAATGACCAGAATATGGTCAACATTGAATAACAAGTAGGGAATAGAAGACGGTTAGTGGTCCAATAACTATGAATAAGTAGATATGAGAAGCGAGATGAGAAGTAGAAAATGGACGGTAACTGACTATTTTACATATTCATGGTATTTCTTTCTATTAACAACTTACCTTTTATATTGTTGTTATTAAGACTATTCTACTGTCTATTGTCTATGGTTGGTCATGTACATTGAGTACTTCAACCATGACAAACCACCACCACCACTACTAATACAGACGACCTTTTCTTTATTGGTACATTCCAGGTAGAATCTATAGGCTATTAAAAGGCTTTATTACTGACACAGATCTATATGAACCACTAGCAACTACTTCATCGGCTCTTCCTCTTGGCAATACTGATTTAGTAACTCAATGTCATCTTGGACCGTTCTATAGACGTGTAGTTACCGCGTCTAATCAATTGCCAGAGACATTTGAAACACATATCACGAATATTCCTGGTTCGTGTATTTGTTAATAGATTCCATATCTATACTAATAGTCTATACTAATAGGTAGAAAGAAAGCGGCTATTCCAGTAGTAGCCTCTACACCCGATGACAATACAAATCATGGCGGATTAATGGATTTATTATTAAGACCACCACAGAATGAAGGTATTTATATGCAGAATTTGGATGAAGATCAATTAGCACGGGCATTTCGATTACATCCAGGTATTCTACATAATGTAAGTAGTAATAAGTTACTAGTAATTAATAGTAGATGATTAACGTATAATTAGTATGATGCCTCACCTTTGGACCAAGATGATGACGATGACGATGATGACGATGATGATCAGCGTGGTTCGGGAGATGGACAGTTGAATACGCGTCATATAAATGGTATAGGTGGTAATTCAGTGCATGAAGATAAACAACATCGATCAGGTTCAGGTGTGGATAAGAAACATAAGAAGAAGGTAAGTGATTTAATTAATGGTGTTAATATTAATTAACTAATGGTATTGAATAGAAGAAGAAGCGTAAACATGAACGGGAAAATGAAACAGAAGAAGAGCGTCGTAAACGAAAGAAGCGAAAGAGAGTAAGTGTAATAATGTAATAATCGTGTTTATATTATATTAATAACAACTTTGATTTATTATATATTCGTGTTACTGTTATGGTCATAATAGGAGCGTGCTTTGGCAGCGGCAGCAGCATTGGGATCAGGATCAGGATCGATCAATACAGTGTCATCTAATGGTGGATCAACTATTACACATTCTTGAATTTACGACTATTTCATTTCTATTCATTTATTTTACTTTAAAAAACTGTTAATTTGCTATTAAAAAACTGTGAGATTATATGTAGTACAAATAGCTTGTACAACAAACATAAACTTATGATTTAAGTAGGAGTGTACTGCTGACGTGTACTTTTCTTTCTCATCTCCGCTACTTTCTGTTATTAAGTGAATTACCTTTGATTACAACTACAATGGCATTCGGTCTTGTTCGTTCTCTGGCTCGTTCGGCACGTGTTGTTGCTCCACGTACCTACCAGCCACTTGCATTCTCGTTGGTTCGTCGTACTTATGCAAGTAGGTGTAGATATATGTATTTAGATAGTGTTACCATCTAATAAGTAATAATTGATACTTAGCAAAAAAGTATACCAATGATCATGAATGGATCACGCTAGAAGGCGATATTGGCACGATGGGCGTAACTAATTATGCCCAGAAACAATTGGGCGAAATTGTGTTTGTTGAAACTAGTTCAGAGGTTGATACTATAGTGAAGAAAGAAGGTAAGGATTATATACAATTAGTAGATAGATTAATAAATAACTTTTAATTATAGAGGCGATCGGCACTATAGAAAGTGTTAAAGCGGTTAGCGAGCTTTTCTCACCAGTTTCTGGTACTATTGTTGAAGTTAATACAAGCTTGTCGGATGAACCTGAACTTATCAACGATGATGCAGAGGGTGAAGGCACGTATACCAGTGTTGTGTATATAATTCGTAGATTAATTATTTTACCATTTTATTAGGATGGATTTATAAGATTAAATTGTCTAACAAGTCTGAATTTGACGGTTTACTTGATAAAGAACCTACAGACGAATAATAATTGCTGATATATATATATATATAGCAGTATCCACTGTAATAGCAATAACAGCCAAGTGTTCATATTACTGTAAAGTAACAATGGAATTGTTTTTACATTAATAAATTAAGACATGCTTTTTTGTCATTTGCTATATTTAATGATTAAATAGTAAAGATATTGGAATGAACTATTATATATATATATTATATACTAAAGCTACAATACTAATTAATGTACTAAATGTAATGGATATAATAGCATTTTGTATAGAATGCTATCTACTGACTAATTGTCGCCTTGACAGTATAGTGTGGTTAAACAGGTCATTTATCTAAAGACTTGGCAAGTTGATTTGAAACCGGTTTGTTAATATCTCAAATACAATATATTCATTTTGTATAGACATTTAACTAACTAAATAGAATAGAGATTAGATTAAAATATGGAGTTGCTATCATTGATATTTATTGCATAATTGTATAAGCTAACAAACAAATAATAAACACATAATAATAATAATAACAATGACACTTGTGATAATGATGATGATGGTTATTTGTAAAGCACTGATCTATATTGTCTCTCTATTAATCAATTGAGAGATAATTGTTGTAACTGGTGGAGTTCAAGAAATTCACGAAAGAGAAACGCAACACTTTGAAGCAAATACGAAACGAGAAATAGGCTGACAATATGGAAGATATTATACTAATCTTCCACTCTCTTTATGTCATGTTCATTGCGCATTGGCGATAGTCACTTAACAATCTAGACAATTGTGTGCATCACACGCATATTATATCGATGTAACACGTCATACTATCATCTTCACAATACATCTACAGACACGCGTCGGTGGGAAACACATTACGTGGCTAGTTGAAAAGTGAAAGGTTACGTGTAACTATATAATATGTGTATATAAGATGTAAGGTAGACAAACGCACAACGCATAGTGCGACAACAAGAAATGACCATAAAGAGAGCACGAGAGAAAAGAAAGAGAGCTGTGGTTGGTGGCAACAGCAACAGCAGCAGCAACAGATAGGGACGGATGAGCGAGGTGGCGTAGTAGTAGTAGTAGCAGTAGTAGCAGTATTGGTAGTGGCAGCAGTAACCAGCATGACTATCATAGGAATAACATTCCGGTTCAGGTGGCTGCTCTGCATATCTACCGCATCCGCATACAGGCGCACGCAGTATTGCCATGCGTGTTGGTACAAGTGTCAAGTGGAGTATGGTCATTGACCACCGACAAAAGTAGGCATGCGTATAAGCGTTGCACAGCAAACTATTACCATCAGCACCAATAGCTGAGTTGTTGTTATTGTTATTGTGGTTGTTGTTGTTGTTCTATATCATGAGCTATTCTAAAAATGAGATGCTTGTAGTTGTAGTAGTAGGGGGAGGGAGAGAGATAGCGCACGCGCGCGGCTGCCATTAAACGGCAATAGGAACCTGATCGGTAGGGCCGCGGGAGGCTGTCAAGGCAGCTAGTACCTTGCTCTCAAGCATCGCTTCTACAACTGCGTTACGGCGACGAAGCGCCGACTTGGGGACTGGGATATCCAAGGGAAGCATCGCATCCTGACCAACAGCAGGAGTTGGGCTGAGGCCATACCGGTGCGAGTCGGGCAAAAGGCCGACAGCGACTGGAGTGGCGACGGCTGGGTTGACCAAAAGAGCGTGAGACATGCTGAATCAAGTAGTATTGGCTATTGCTATAAGAGTGTAATAATAGTAGTGGTAGGTTAGTAAAATTCAATTAATATTAATAAATAATGGTAAAAAACAAGGCGCAGTCACATGCACACAGCCATTCAATCAAAACGTACTCTGATAGAAAGAATAAAATATAGCTTAACTAGCAATTAGTCACGCAGGTAATAGATTCTATAAATTGTTGTTAAACAACTATGATAATATGGCAACGAAGTAATCAAGATGACTACGCAAAGTAAAGAAAAGGGAGAAAAGGTGTGGCTTAAAGTAAGAGCGAGTAACTTTGGCCAAAATTAACGTTTCTCCTTAGGATTGCGTCGTAACTCCGTCAGCGATATATATGTAAGTAGGGTAGGGTAGTAGTAAGTAGAAATGTAGTAGTAGGGAAGTGGCGATAGTAGTAGTAGTAGTAGAAAGTAAAAGTGTAATAAAGTGTAGCGGTTCAGGGGAAAGGAGAAAGAAAAAGGAAGGGGAGCCGATAAATGAACGAGTCTTCTTGTATCAGGGTGGTGAAAATGAAGGAACTGGAGAGGCCTCGAACTTGCGGCGCAAAGCACAGTCGTATTATACGTTGGCTGTGAATAAAGTGTAAAGATAGATAGCTAAATGTAATGAAAGCACTAAGTGTATAAATGTAGTCGCAAATAGCTAAGTGTATAACCAAAAGTTTAAGCAATAGAAATGAAAGCAAACGGATGGTTTGGAAAAGAGAAAAATACTAGGCTATATATGTCTGCCTATCTATAAAATCTGCTGGACGGTTGGTTCTATAAGCAATGGATCGATGCGGTGTTTCTGAGCGGAGAAACAATCGATATAATCTAATAAGAAGCTGAAGGGCTGAAAGTGAACAAAGACAGCAGCGTAGAAGGTAAAAGAGGAAGGAGGCAAGTGGTGGCACAAGTAAATTAAGAAGGAAAACTGGCCCTTTAGTAATTGACAGACCTGCCACCACCTGCGTACCTCTATAGTGGCCGCCAAGAGAGCGGAAACGAGACGGCGATGAACAAATCAAGAAGTACTGGATGGCGTGTGGGCACAATATGTATCCAACCAAAAGTGTTCATCGATCTGCAATTGTTCACAGAATCCATGTGGTCACGCATGTCTGCTGTATCGCTATAGTAATTATATACGGTGGTCGATAAGGAGACTGCTGAATCACCACGATGATCAGACAATTAAAGAAGAAAAAAGGAGATATTCACCAAGATACGACACGTATACTACTGGCTTTCTACACCACCATTCAACAAAGCAATGGCCGGCAAAAGGCCCGCCATTGCAATGTCGTAAAAATAGCTGAGCATGACAGAAGAGGACGCGATCCCATGACCACGCACCCACACACACACACACCGGATATACCTATTGATACATCCATTCATCCATCCATTCACACAAATCCGTCTATGGATATCGTGTTCTAGGGAGTGACCTTTCTGTATCCTTTCATTCATCTTCATTGAAATGAACAAAAAACATAGACTTACCAGATAACAATAAAAACAGTAATGAGACAGCAAAGAATAGACACGGAAAATGCTCGATTGAATTACCAAAATAAACGATTCAAAATATGTAGATTTGGCTAAAGAATAGAATATAATCTACAATAGTCAGTAATGACAAAACTAAAAGAATATCACTGTAGATAGATGGCAAATAGCTTGCTTTCAAACCAGTGAAGTGGACAAAAAGAAACCAACAGGTAGATGGTTAAGCAGAAACGCCAGTAAGGCAAGAGAGTATCAGAATTGTAATAGAGTAGGAGGAGTGTAGTAGAAGAATAGCAGTAGCAACAATACTAATAGTGTAGTAGTGTAGTAGTGTATAGATGTGTATAAGAATGAGAATGAAGATGAATTAGATGGATAGACAGACAAGACCCTTTACTTCTATTTCAATGTTTTAGATCTAGCAGCATTTTACACTATGCATGTGTGTAATGCCTGTCTGTCTATCTGTCTATCTATGTAATGTGTGGATGGAGGTGTGGGTGTATAGTGTGGGTATTCATGGATGTATTTTTACGCATGGGACAAGTGATGAGTGTCATGCTACAGGGCGAGTGACATCAAAGCAGTAACAGCATCAGCAATGTCCGCAATGCTGACCATGGCATGCACGTGAATACAGTCTATCAACCAGCGTGTGGGCGGCCATTTAGTCATCAGATAAAATCATGCTCTAACGCAATAAGATAACATGACATGGCATGACAGGAGTGAAGTGGACGTGTGCGTCTGGGCACTCATCCATTCTACCAACATGTGCACTATTCACCTCATGATACCAAGCAACGATATGGATGATAACCAACCATCCGGCATGACTACTTACCAGAGAAAAAGAATACCGGAAAACTTGTAATTGACAGAGTGTTTTTGTGGTTTTGGATGCAAAAATGAGCAAATAAAATCAATACTATGTAAAAGTGTGGCTACTAATAGCGATTATAACAATCTAGACTCGGACGAGCGGCAAAAATGAATACAAATCGTGTATCTGACAACCGGTCGGGTCCAATTGTATTCGGTCAAACAAAGAGTAAACTATATATATACAGCGGCTGGCGCTGGCTTTTTCCTTAAGATGTTGGCCAATAGATAGAGATAGAGATATAGACGAACGGTACTGAAATACCAAAAATAACTTGTTCTAAATAAAAAAACAGCAGAACGGATTCTAGTAACCAGCGTGGTAGCGTCGTATATCCGTGGGTAAATCTATTGAGCAGTGTAGTGTGTGGTGGTGTGATAGTATAGACGACGTAGTTGAGCTTGAGTAAAATAAAGTGCACTAATCTCAGTAAAAAAACCGTGTAGACAATCGACGTAAGTCCCAAAATAACAGCAATGTAAAAGACCGATAAAGGGATGGTAAGTGGTGGGGTAGATGAAAGCGTTGATGTATCAGTAACTTGAGGGGGATATAAAGAAGCCAAAGAGGTGAGTGAGCAACGAATACTTGAGGGGCTTGCTATACTAGCGTGTGGCATTTTTATTGTCGTGGACACGGCTTGGGTCAATGACGCCGTTGCCTTCGACGCTTCGGAGTGCAGCGATCCGTTGCTATTTCGAGTTTCTACCTTTGTGTAGAGGCTGCATCATTATGAGTAGGCAGCCATTGACGCGCGCGCATATTGCCGCCGTGGTCATTGCTGCGCGTTCCGATTCCGGTCTAACGCCACCACCACCACCACCATCGCTACATAATACTTGGATGGGAATTCATTGACAATAGCTGGGTGTGACTGCTTCTCTAGTCCATGTGATAGTAATAATGAAGCATATCCTGTAAAGCTGGCAAATCACTGGTCCCACGTTGCCTTTGCTTTGTCGTCCTCTCCTTTTTGCCACGTTTGTTTAGGCGAGTACACTGCATAACGATGATTGGATTGAACGTAGACAAGCAAATGTATGTCATGCATTCTATCAAATGCTGCTGCTTCTGCTGCTTTTGCTGCTGCTATGGACAGAATTGTAATAGCACAACATCATTCTAAATGACAAATAGAGCGAAATGAGCGTCATGGTACGACCAAAATAGCAGTTTACACGCATATTGCTACATCTGCTATAACGATGCAGCTCTCAATAAGCTTTTGGCCGTCTCTTTTTTGTTTACAACGTGACAATCTGAGTACGAATATCTTTATTTGCGTTTATCTTTTCCATGTGTCCAAAAAATAAAATACTTTGCTGTTCAGTCACATTAGATCGCGCACGCGCCGCCCCACCTATGCAGTGCAGTAATAACGCTACCATTCGCAGAGGTCGAGTCTACGGAGGTAGCGACGATCCTACTGCGTACAAATTCAGAACCAATGGCCTAGGATTGGTGACACACATACATTTGCATATGCGCGCGCATAGGCTATACACAGATAGCGATGCCGACGACGAAACAATGAAGCAGGAGGACAGATGTCACGCGCACACGCATAGAGATATGGCTCGGGCCCATTTGTCGCGCCATTCAAGCAGTTTGGTGGTCTCGGGCATGGCACAAGCGTTGTACACGGTTCTTTAAGCAGCCATGGAGTCACTGCATTGGACAAACCCTTAGAACACATGCGCCACGTCTTTATGCGGTGACCATCCAATCCACGAGACAAGACTGCTGCTCAATGGTTTGTGCGGCTTTATGGGGATGCATGTGTGTGTGTGTGTGTGTGTACAATATGAATGTCATAGCCGCAATCATCATCGACAGCAGCTGTGATGCAAAGTGATAGTAATGCCTATGGTTTTTGTGGACAACGCATTAAACGCTTGCTTGCTTGTTTGTTGCTCAAGTTGAGTTGCAGATGTCCAATTGATTGGTGCCCTTAGGCTTGCCATGATTGGTAGATGGCTGCCAACTTGTCTTCTTCTCCTTTTCTCGTGCACTATCAATGTAGCGGAGTATGAAATAATCCATTTTGCCGTCAAGACGATAACTGGAGGAAGCAGCGCGTAGCAAAAGCTTTCGTTTACTTGTTTAAAAAAAGAAAAACCAGTTTTTTTACAAAAATGGACGTTGAACCGATAGAAGAAAAACAAAATATATCGATAGACGGTCACCATGCATAGCCACGTGGTCGATCAACGGCCTAAGGCAAGCAACATCCCCATACCATCGCTTTAGTTAGTTATTTTTATACAAGCCAATGGTTGGCATAAGTTCATGGTGCATGTCCTTCAAGTGATAAGGATATTACTCACTGATATACACTACAATGAGCTATGTCTGTGCACAATTTATGGAGATATTCCATGCATTGTTGGTAAAGCATGCATCTGATTTAATATCTATTAACTGCCAAAACATGAGGCATGAATTCAATGTAATAACAAAATAAATTTTTATGCATTTTGACATTTGATAATAAATAACATTATGCTAATTTGAATTAATAGCTAGTGGTTCAAAATTTAAACTAAACGTAATTTGTAAGTGAGCTGACATGTTTACAATTACTGCAACTAAAATGATTAAAACTTTTATTTATCGTGGACAGCTTTAATTTTTATTCGAATACCTACAAGTATAACTGTCACTTATTTATAACCTAACTAACTAACATCTTATATTGTTCAATATAGCTATTTATTAATGCATAAATGATTGATAACTATAGCCATTTAATACGCACATGAACCATAATGAGCATAGTTGCATTTTATTTCCACCTAATTAACTAAAGCATAAGAACTGATTTACAGTATATGTGCTTTAAATACATAAATACCAAAAATATAGTATATTAAACAAAAGCAAGCAAAAAATTGCTGGTGTTGATCGTTAAATAATTGCATTAGCATAATTATGTTTGACCCTCTACTTTAGTTTAATAAACTGTTATACCCAATTGAATCATAATAAGTCGATTAAATTAATTTATGTTTAATTCATGATTTATAATAAATATTAATAAATGTAATAACATTATCATTTCCATAAAGTAGAATTAAATGCAACAGAGCATTGTATTAGTAGCTGTTATTTTAAACATTTAAATAAAGAATGTAACATACTATTTAATTTCTTTGAAATATTTGAGGTTGATCATTGTTGTTCTTTGTTATATCTACATACAGAATGAATTGTTGCATTTAAATGGTCTCTTCTATTTTCTAATATTCTACTATTGTATTTTAGGCATATTTATGATGTAAGATCAAGATTAATATAATTATTATAAAGTCGTTTATTAAATAGTCATTTCCCCTATAGCCAATCTGACTAAATAAAGGACAATATATATATTAAAGCAATAATAAAGATAACTAATCGATTATATTATTGTACTGATAATTACACATGAATTAATTAATGTTGAATGTAATATTATACATGTAATAGTGACAGATAATTATTTAATTGTGTCTAAAGAAAAGGCGGTGAAATGGGTAAATAAAAATATAGGAGTCAAAGTACAATGGCTGCGTCATACTACTACTGTAAGTTGTTCGACAATCCTTTCCGTTATAGCTCACTCCATCGTCTTTGTTAAACCTTGTACGTTCTATCTTATTGCAAACTATCCACGATGGACGCCAGCAATGCCTTAAAGCAGTTTGAAAGCGAAAATAACATTGTCACCGTTGACCCACAGCAAGACGACATTTATCGCTACGACAATCGTGAACACCAAGCAGCACTTAACGATCGTCCATGGACCCGCAAGTAAGCCATTATCTAGATAGTGCTGCATTCCAACGTTATTAACGGCCTTATACTGATGATTAGTCCCAATCATTTTACCAAAGTAAAGATTTCTGCCATTGCGCTTGTTAAAATGGTAAGCTAGAGGCAGTTTTACAATACGATGTGTGCCACACTTAGCGACTACATTAGGTGATGCATGCTCGTTCCGGTGGCAACATCGAAGTGATGGGCTTAATGCAAGGCAAGATTCTAGGCGACACGATGATTGTAATGGACGCCTTTGCCCTACCAGTTGAAGGAACTGAGACGCGTGTCAATGCCCAGGCAGAAGGCTACGAGTACATGGTATCCTACACAACAACCATTCAACAAGTAAGTACCCGCAGTTGTTGTAGAATATTGCGAGTGGCTATTAGACTAACAACAACTAGGTTGGTCGACTCGAGAATGTTCTTGGTTGGTATCACAGCCATCCTGGTTATGGCTGTTGGCTATCAGGTATCGATGTAGACACACAAATGCTTAATCAGCAATACCAAGAGCCATTTGTAGCCATTGTGGTAAGTTATTGCTAGTGACATTGTTATTATAATAAACTAGTGGTTAATGTTATTTGACTATTTACTAGATTGATCCAAAACGTACAATGTCAGCCGGCCGTGTAGATATTGGTGCTTTCCGTACCTATCCCAAGGTAAATAAAAGCTATCTAATCTATAATCATACTATTTACTAATGGCTATTTGTAGGATTATAAACCACCATCAGCCACACGTGATGAATATCAAAGTATTCCACTTAATAAAATTGATGATTTTGGTGTGCATTGTAATCGGTAAGTTATATCAAATGGTAGCTGTTGTACATCTATAATCATCATCATCACTATTAATTAGATACTATCCATTGGAAGTATCATACTTCAAATCATCGTTGGATACCAAGTTGTTGGAACAGTTGTGGAATAAATATTGGACCCATACACTATCACAATCACCTTTAATTGCTGTAAGTAGTTTAGAGCATAGTTGTAACCATCTCATTTAATCAACACTGTGTAGAACTACGATTACACGACACGCATGATGGCGGATCTGGCAGAGAAGCTGGAACAAAGTGCCGCCAAAGTTGATCGACGTGGCCGTTCCTCAATGGCCGGTGGTGGTGCCGGAGGAAGCCAGGGCATTTCTGGTGGATATGATTTCGGTGATCGACCAAGTTCACAGCGTATGCGCTCAAAACCAAAACAAATTTACGAATCAACCGACGATGGATCAAAATCAAGCACTGGTCCATTATCGGCCATTGTTCATGACTGGTAAGTAAACAACAATAACAATAATGATATCAATAGTAATGCATCATAATGACACAGTTCCCGTATTACTGTTGAGACATCACACGGTATTCTGACAGAAGCATTAAAAAGTATCATTTTCAATCGATCTGTCATTGCTAATCAGCATGACAATATCACTTCATCAGAATAAGTAAATAGGTATAACACCATAATAATAATAATGATAGTAATGGTGGCATCGATGTCTATAATGTATACTAATTATGTTACAAATGAATTAACTGATCTAATAATCTATTGTCTATTGTGTGTGGATGTGGATGTGTGTGGATGTTGATCTATTGAGATGCACGTCATTTCTTTCTTCTCTCTTCTTTCTTCTATACTCCACCAACAACGGCAATACTATTGCTATACGCTTCTATTCCTGTGTCTATTATAGCGTTTGTTATTAGCAGTTACATTCATTGATTGCTATCACTGAACATAACTTGCACACAGCATCTATCCTTGCTATCGTATTCTACAATGGCAGTTGGTAAGTGAATGAACCAATATTGACGCTGTTGTTGTGCCATAAACTCATCCGTATTTATTATGTTATTGGAACCACTTATGATGATTAGTGCCACGTAACTTTCGTTTGTTGGAAGAACTCGAGAAAGGCGAGAAAGGCATAGGTGATGGGTCTTGCAGTTATGGATTGGCAGACTCTGATGATATAATGATGTCGGCGTGGAATGGAACCATTCTTGGACCGGGTCGAGTAAGTCGTAGGGCCATTTTACTATTGATTGTATTAATTTAGTATGGCTGGTTGTAGACGGTACATGAAAATCGTATCTATAGTCTAACAATACACTGCGGACCCAATTATCCCGATGAACCACCAGTTATCTCGTTTACTTCTCGTATCAATTTGCCGTGTGTCAATAAGGAGACCGGCCATGTTGAACCGTCAAAGGTTGCGTGTCTAAAGCATTGGAAGCGTGATTATACACTTGAAACGATATTGGTCAGTCTTCGACAGTAAGTCATGCACTTTAATAGATATAAATAGGATTAATGTATTTATTGTATGTATATATTTCTTTTAGAGATATGGCAAACCATCATAATGCCAAGTTGCCGCAACCACCTGAAAATAGTTATTTTTAAGAAGTACATTCTATACATTTGTGCGTGTATGTGTGCATTTGGATAAAGAATTGTCGTTTTAATTTAATCTAAATGGTATTATGATTGCTGATGAGTTGATCGTATATAATAGGATATTTGTGTATATAGATCTATTGTTTTGTTAAGTTGTTATTAAATGTCATTATTGTAATTAGATTGGATTAGAATAGATTAGTATAGTTAAATAGTAATAATATAGATTCCACAATTATTTATTTGCATTACTGCTACTACTACTGCTACCACTACTAATATTACTAATATTACTGTCATGATCATTAACAATTGTAACTATTGACTAGTTGTTGATGACGATGCCGATGACAACGCTAACTGGCGCAGTATGGTTTGTACTTGATCAACACCTGACAAGTAAAAGTTGGCTTCTGTTTGTTTACGTCCAACAGTACAGCTAATGGCTCCCGGTAGATCTGAGTGATTAATGGCTGTAAATACTGGCTCATCTGTTTTACCATCACCGATACATAGACAAAAGTCAATGTCATCCTCGCTTAGACCAAGGTCCTTTAAAATGGTACGCGCACCGGTTGCTTTATCAGCAGCCGATGGTCTTAGTTCAAGCGTCTTATTGCCCATAATAATCTAATTAAATAGCGATAAGTAATTGGATCGATGGCTAGTGTGTAAATTTAGGCTGTATTACTTACCGAGAGTGCCATATGACTTAGAATCTTCTCGAGATTGACTTGCAATTCACTGGCTTGCCAGGCACCGAATTCAGGATCGGCATTGCGATAATGCCAAGTAATGTTGATTTCCTTCTCTTCAATAAACGAGCCAGGTGTACGTTCTGTGTAGTGGCGGAACAATGGGCCGATAGTATCACGCCAACTCTTGTCGGATGAATCGACAAGACAGTACCAGCCATCGCCCAAGTCTTTACCCATACGATAATTGTTATCGGCATCGTTGCCGGTATTGGCACTACTTGAAGCATTACTATTTGGCGATCCATTTACATGATGGTTGTTATCATTGTTGTTGGATTGTAGTGCTTGTTGGCGATGTTCACGATACTGTTCGGCAAATGATGGTGGGTGTTTATAGAAACAGCCATGTTCGGCTAATAGACCAACACCGGTCTTTTCGAACCAACTGTCAAGATGTTGTCGACCGCGACCAGATAGAATGTAGACGTAAGTATTGGGCAAGGCAGCAAGTCGTGTAAGATTATCCAGTACAGTTGCCGATGGTTTTGCTAGATTGGTTACTATTAGTTATTAAATACATTAGATTATATAAGGCTAATTACCGAAATCAGGTAATCGATGTACAGCTGTTAATGTACCATCATAATCCAGTAGAATAACCTAATGAACCATTATTAATAATATTGGCATAATATTATATATCAATATTAGTGTTACTTACACGTCTCTTTGTAGATTTCTGATATAGATCAATGACATGATCTGCTGTAAGGTGGGCAAGTCGACGCTGTTGCTGTTGTGCATCATCGCTGATAATCATACGTAACTCATTAACGAATGAATTACCCCAATATGCTGCCGTATACTTGGTTACATATCGGAATAGTTTTTCATGATTTGATTTACGTAATTCATCAGGCATAGTAACTGCCGTGTGAATGGCATTAGCCAAATCTTCTGTATCCCATGGATTAACAATAACCGATCCTAGTAGAATGGCATACATCCATTAATGCTATTATTTAAAATGCTTTTGTATTAATTACCATTTAATGACTGGGCAGCGCCGGCAAACTCACTTAGAATCAATACACCATGTCTATCAGGTTGACTGGCGATATATTCGTATGAAACCTGTATAGCATTAAATTAAGCATAATAGTAGCAATATTGACTGTATGCCTACCAGATTCATACCGTCTCGAGTTGATGAAACAAGACAAACGTCCGAGACGGCATAGAGGGCCACCAATTCTTCAAAGCTGACCGATTGGTGCATATAATGAATAGGTGTAAACTCAATTGTACCTACAATCTAGTAAATAATGCTAGTTTTTTATACTGCCAATAGCTTACCAAATCGTCCATTAATACGACCCACTAGCTCATTGACAATCATACGTAGATTCTGGTACTCTTCAACATCTTGTCGAGAGGGCACAGCCACTTGTACCAGAACAACTTTACCACGCCATTCTGGATGTTCTTCGAGGAATACTTCAAAGGCGTGCATCTTCTGTGGCACTCCCTTGATATAGTCGAGTCGATCAACGCCAACAATGAGTTTAACGCCGGCAAACTTTTCTTTTAACCGTGTAATACGCTCAACAACCGATGGCTTGGTCAGTCCCTAATTAAAGCTGTTAACAAAACAGAAGATGCATTAATAAAGCTTAGTATTTACCTCTTCAAACTTTTCCGGATCAATACCAATTGGGAAAGTGCCAATATGGACTGTACGGCCTTCATATTCAACACCGTTTGGCAGTGTTGATAAACCAAGAATACGTGTACATGAACTAAGGAAATGGCGTGCATAATCATACGTATGGAAGCCCAATAGATCGGCATCGAGTACACCAAGTAGCACTTCTTTACGAACAGGTAAGATGCGATAGATCTCTGAAGAGGGGAACGGTGTATGCAAAAACCAACCAATGCGTACATTCGGTTTAGTTGCGCATATACGCTGACGCAACATACGGGGCAGTAGCATAAGATGGTAGTCTTGCACCCAAACTAGATCGCCGTCTTGTACCGTCTCGGCAATGGCATCGGCAAACCGGGCATTGGCCTCTTGGTACGCGTCCCAATGTGCTTCGTCAAACGAGATCTCTCCTGGGTGATAATGGAAAAGTGGCCATAAAATGCTAAATAAAATCGTGTTAGATTAGGCTATATGCTAACTGAACAGCAACGGCCACAATGACAGTAGCAAAAATCATTACCTGTTAGAGAAGCCGTTATAATGAGCATCGGCTAGTTCGTCGTCGAGAAATACGGGCACGCACGAGTGCTCCGCCATAAGCTGGCTCTGTACCTTTTCGCGTTCCTCTTCTTTAATATCCAAGCCTATATATGCATTTGCTTAGTTACGCAGCATATAATGATCTATTGGCTATGACTACTGACCTGGCCAGCCAATCCACGTAAACGACATTAGCTTCTTAACGCCACTTAGTGCCGAGACTAGACCACCTGAGCTCATGGCAAAGGTCCATTCTTGGTTTTCTGTTTGTTTAATCGTAATAGGTAGTCGGTTGGATACGACAAGTAATCTCGTATCTCCAACACGAGTGCCACCCGTGCCATCACAAGCTTGGTGTTCGGAACCGACGGCATTGACGGCGGCAGACATGATAGAATAACGAATGCAACAGACTGTATAGAGGGTAGCTAGTTGAAAAGAACACGCTCTGTATGATTGAAAGATAAGGAGTAAATAATATCGTCATCATCACATCAGTATCGCAGTTTGAGTGAATGTCCAATAAACACTTACGTCACAGCTAATTGTCTTTATCACTCATACAGTGTGTGTGTGGGTGTGTAGTTGTGTATTGACTATCATTAATTAGCTATCAATATATTATTACTAAACAAGAAAGTCAATGTTGTCACGGACCGATGATAAAAATAGTTATCGGCCCATCTGTCAATATTGGCCGATAGTGTAGAACAGACACACGTGTTATTTCAAACATACTGTACAGAACAAACTTTAGAACAGGCTAAATGATTAAGCGACAATTTAGATTTTATTTTAGTTTCACTAATGATAGTACAATCATCGCAACTGCCAAGATGGTAACTATACGTGATAGCTATTATAAATACTGCTAGCTAATATGCAGGTAGAATACAAGATCGTGTCAAAGACAGAGTCAGTTGATACGATTCAAAACAAAATAACAGAATAGTAGGATAACATTAGGAAGAGTGTGCAGATTGCATAATAGTACGCTGCTGTAGCTGGTGTAGCTTGACGGCACGATGATGTTTGCGAATGGCTTCAAATTCACTAGGAAGTCGCTTGGCACCATGTCGTTGCATTGCTACATGAGCATTGAGATGATTCAGTGTGCCATAAGCCTTGGTGCAGCCCGAATGAACACAGGTGTATAGACGCTCAATTTCATTTGGACGGCGACGTGGACGCTTCTTGTGAGCCACTCCTGAATTGGCAACAAAGGTAACGCCGCTATTGGCATGTTGGTCATGGTCATCTTCATCATACAACGTCATGTTATCGACGGTGTGACCATGGCCATTGGGGGAGGATGGCAATGGCACGGACAGCGAATTTGGCGCTGTCAATGTGACTGAAGGCAACATGGGTGAGACTGTACCATGGCTATAATTAGTCTTGGCCATTGGCGTGGCCGAAGCGAGTACAGGTGGTGGTGGGGTAGGTGGACAAATACGGTCAGATAGTGGTGATAGGCTATTTTCGGTCTGTCCAAATTTAAGCGGTGATGCATGAGTCAATAATAGCGCCGAAGGGCTAGCATGCGGCTGTTGGTGGTGGTAAGGCATGTGCATTTCGGGACTGGATGGAGTAAGTGCCCGTTCATGGCTATGATACTTGTTTTGATCAGTATCAATGGTCATTGAATGGTAGTGCTGTTGTTGGTGCGGCTCATTGTGAACTGAAGGGCGTAACAAATCGCCAAGCGCTTCAGTGATAGAGGGTAGACGAACGCTACGTGCACTCATATCAGCCGGCCCATTCAACGAATGATGCACTGGTGCTAGTGGTGGCGAAGGCATGGCGTAATAATGATGCATCGATGAAGGAAGTGGTAGACAATCGCTAGCACAAGAAGAAGAAGAAGAAGAAGAAGGAGTAAGAGTAAACGAGCTCATAGATGTGGTAGACGTAGATAAATGGCGTACACTGACAATGACTCGTATCAATCAGGCAGAAGGCAAAAAAGAAGTTAAGGTTTGAATGAAATAAAATAAAAAGAAGCTTGATTTTAAAGAAATAATGCTAATGGCGATGCTAACCAATTTGACGCAAACACAGTCGTTTATATATCGAAACCGTCGTTATTTTGATGCCAAGAGCGGTAATTTCGTTTGGAATGAATTACACATATCAGTGCCATCACGGGGAAAGGCCTCGTTTTCTCATTCTGACGCCGTATTGATTGGTCTAAAAATTGCTCATTCTTCGGAGATCCCGGCCAAAATTGAACCTAGCCAAAAAAGGACGCAAGACTTGTCACACACTTCATGGACTCTCCAACACACTTTCTCTCTGCTGCAGCAACCGGTCGACACGGCACACACGGCAGAAGATACTTTTCCGATACCGGCTCGGCTTGTCGGGTGAGCTTGATTCGCCGTTTGTGATGGTAAAAAATAGCAACCTTTGTCAGCAAATGGGCAGGCTTGATTCTTGGCGATTACGTCAAAATAGATCTTGTGCTGTCGGCACGGTTGGCCGGCCTTTGGATAAGCAGCGTGTGTCATTAATAGATGACAAATGATGTTATGCACGCTATTTAGAACGGTCGATTTATTCTTTTATTCTGCATTAGTGTGTGTGAAAGTGTGTGTATGGTAATGGGGTGGGTCGGTTAATCAATTCATCATACTAACGAATAGTGACGGATGTGTAATAAGATGTCCATTTGAGCGAATATTATTCTATTTGGAAATCGGAGGAAATGTTGGCAATGGAAGGGCCAATGGCTAAAATGTCGCAGGCGGGTGGCAAAAGGCGTCACAGAGAATAGTGCGCTCGAATATAGAACGAGGCCAGCCATATTCGGCTAGTCTAATATCCGAAGCGATAGCTATTTGTTTAAAACTCCACACTTTTATTCGTGTAATTATAGTGGCGTTGTTTAGAAAATGGGATAAGAAAGTGACTGATGAAACACTTACAAGGCATATGTTATGCCAGCGCAGGCGACACACTTGAATCCACTTCCTTGAACAACCGCGCCAACAAGAACAATGCCCAGAAAGGCGTAAATATAGGCCAAAAATGTTTAATAGGCCGAATGACATTTTGCAGTAATAAGAACTTTCTTGTGCAGAGTGCAACTATTTTTAGACACGTTTTACTAATCCTAAATCAATTAGAATTAGCCAAATTCGGATTGAAACTGGTTTCATATTAGCCCAAAACAATTATACCTGGCGATTGTTGGTTGGTGGATTTGTATGGTAAAGGCTAATTTAGTTATGATCAAACAGCGTATATCCATCTCCTTTCCCAACTGTTACTATAGCATAGCTACTACTTCTACTACTATCAATACTATTCTTTTTCACACTACTCATCTGATCCTACGCTTATCTTTTCTCGTTGCTTCACTCTCGTTAGTATCCGTTCAGTTACCTTTATATCTCTACTCACCTGCTTCAGCTTGATCACTCAGTGACTACTTTTTCTTCACGGACTTTGCTGCATACATTGGTCGAATCGTTGACGATGAACGACACTCATAGCGATCCAGCTGCTCTTCTGACGGTGCGTATCCGCTCACCCGTACTAGACTTGCCCGATGACTTTCAAGTATCGGTGCAGCACGATAGCCATATCTTGCAACTCAAAGAGGAACTAGCAAGTACCGCTATGGTTAAACCTTTACGGTCTACCGATTTGCATCTTATCTACCAAGGACGTATTCTAACCGATGAACAGCCGCTGGCGGCCATATTAAAGGTAAGCTATCTTGTACAGTGCATAGAGCATGTACTGATTACGCATGCATTGGTGCTTAGGACACAAGTATGTTGCAGACATTTCATATGGTATCCAAACGACCTGTCGACCGTAGTACGTCATTATCGTCGACAGCATTAGGTAAACGGCCTATTATAGAACAGCGTGTCGAGCACACTTCAACCATGCGGCGGCGAGGACATGGCAGTGCAGCTATGACCACCTCGACTGCATGCACAAGTGCAGTAAATAATAACAGTAATGATACGCAAACTACACAAGCAGCCGTTGGTACAACAGGTGACTTGGCTGTTAACGATGATAGAATTGCTGCAACAACCTCTCAGCATACTTATCATACAGTCACGTTATTCGGTGTTCGTTATCTATTGCAAGTATCTAATTCTACTCCAAATGTACCAAATCCCAATTTGAATGTAAATTCTCTTGTTCAAACAATGGTATCGCAATCATTGTTACAAGAGAACAGGGAAACTATGACGATAAATAGCCAACAGCATGAATTGAATAATATAGACGCATGGACATCATCATCGTCATCCACTACACTGGGACAGATTATGGTCAAGCCAACACTGCTTGTCAATCGTTCATACAGCATGCACCATGTACCTAATGTGAGAGAAACAAGTTCATCATCATCGATAGCAACACCTTTAATAACGGCAAATGAACGGCAACGTATCGAAAATGAGGTAGAGGCCGAGGCCGAGGCCCGACGCCGTGAACGAGAGGCAGAACAGTTGCAACGGGACCAAGAGGCCGAGGAACGACAGCAGAATGAGCGTGTAGCACATTTCTGGTTACTAGTCAAGTTGGCCTTTTTCTCCTACATCTTTTCTCAGAATGCCGATATCGGCCAAATGTTTATGGTTCATTTTATCGCACTTGTAATCTTTCTTTATCAAACAGACCGACTAAACTTTCTACAAGAATGGTGGTCTCATTGCCGCCAATTATTGCCGTCGGCAAGACAGAACGATGCAGCAGAGCAACAACAAGCAAATCGAGCTGATGCGACCCATACTACAACAGACTCGGAAACAACAACGACAGATACACCAGTACTACCGGCATCAAGATGGGGACAAATAGAACGGGCCTTAACAACGTTTGTTACATCGCTTGTACCCACCGAGCCAGAAGGTATCGATCCATTGGCCATGGAACAAGATGGTGAAATAGCCAACGAAATGTTTTAATTTGCAAATTGAGCTGACTTATATATGTGTTTGTGTGTGTGTGTGTGTGTGTGTCTAGTAAGGGGATTTGTTATTTCTTTTTGTTTTAAAGCTTTACACTGTTTCTTTTGTATCGTTGTTGTTATTTTGTTATTTCAGCAGAATAATATTCAATAAATATTAGTATTATCCATGATATCAATCATTTATTTATAATATAATTCATAATAATTACATGATATCAGGTATTTTGTATATTTATAATAATTAATAGTTTAAAGTCTATTAGATGGCATAAAAGAAAGCTAATCAGTTAATTAGCAACAATACCGGATATCGGCATTAATATATGACAAAAATAGAATATTCATATATGCGGAATAGCTTTGATAGAAACATATAGAAATATATTGCTTTGAAAATGTGCACGTGTTGGAAGATAAAATAGTCGTAAACTGGTTATGATACATATTGCCTGAGCAATGGTCATTGATTATAATTCTGCAGTGTATGATATGCAGCATACTTGTTGCATTGTTGCTCCCCTCCACATGATTACGGCCCGGGTAAGTGGCGCGACAAGTTTCGCCTATCGTTTAACCAAAATGGCTGTCTGCCTACAACGTCGGCCTGTTTAGCTTTTGTATCATTTTATTGTTGTTGTTGTTGTTTAATTTTTACAGGTAGTGAACCTGTGTAGCGAATATATCGCCCCATCCATTATTGTTATTATTTTATGTGTATGTATTTCGTTGTTCATTTACACGACTGTCAGTGCAGTCGGCCCACTCAACGATGAAGTTATTAGATAGCGACCAAAATGAAGTGGTAAAGGCATGCGACATTTACATGAATACTTATGATTGTAACGGCAGTACCGTGACATTCTACAGTCTTATTGGATGCTGTACCACCACTGCTATTGTAACCATTTACGGTATTTATGTATTTACAGCGCGTAAAAATCTTGGCTTCCCTATATCCATATTCCGTATGGTTGACGGCTACTGGCTACCCAACTATATGGAGGCATTCTCCATAGCTTGCTGTGTTGCCAATATCTTCCACTTGATAAAGTATATGATCACCTTGTTCGATTGGCCACCTAGTTGGATAGTGCGGGGTGTATTCAATGCCCTTGCACTCTACACTTACGTTGTGGCGATTGCCATGTTGGCCAGCGGTATTATTAGCCATATACCAAAGGAATTTAGCAATCATTCGATGCACAATTGGTTTGACAATAGTAGCCATTCAAGTCATAGCGATATGCTAATTTATGTTCCATCGGCCTGTTGCATCTATTGGACTTCCATAGTCTTTTATGTATTTCAATTCGTTTTTGTTATGGCGACCAACGTTTGGTTTGGATGGCTACGCGATTATGGGCATCTTCGCTATCATGATTTGGGCAATGTTCTGTTATCACTATCGCTGGCTACATCACTTTTCGCTTTAACTATGATTTCAATTTATTATTGCTACAAGTTTAGTAGAGTTATTCGGGCACATCTTCATCGCCATAACGAATCAGCCATTGTTGATGGCGACGAAATAAAGGCAGCAAGGCGATTTTTACGAGTTTTTACAATTCTTCTATGCTCGTTGATCACTGGCTGCGGTATGGCTATTACTGCGTCTGCATTTACGCCACTTTTTTTTAAATACATATGGTTTGGTTTAATAGTGTATATAGGTGGCTACGGTATAGCATTTCCATCGTATATGGGATTGATATTCTACACACTAGAACAGAATACGCGGGCCTATGTAAAACGCGACAGTTCTTATCAGGAATCGTCGCCGGAATATTACAGCGTCACCAGCACCCTTCCCATGCCTCCCCGTATTGGCCATATTGATAGTATAGACAAAGAGCTGGCCAAAACAAATTTATACTCGTATAATAATGCGGGATTACAATCTACTCGTGTTTTCAGCAAAGGTATGGGCTCGGGCGACGACTATCTAGGTGCAGATGTCACCAGATGTGATGCAGCAAGTGGTAGTGCAATGTACTCCAATCCATTTAATAGTGAACTATCACCTTCAGAATCATCCTACGTAGGTGTACAATCTCAGGCATTATCTAGACCAAATTCCAACAGAAACAGAAGAACAAATGTACTGGATCCAGCGGGTATTATATTTACATTTCATCCATTTACACCGTCAGATCAGCACCCACCAATTGAAGATATAATTAGCCAGACGGCAACCGATGAACAAGATAATGATGATAATGATGCCTAAAAGTGATGTAAAATAATTTGCTACTTATCAAATGCTTTTAATTAATTTAAACTCTATTATACACATACATAAATATCGAAGTAAATAAACTATTTAGTGCTCAAATCTACATAATCCATTATATTGTAGTAAAATGTACATTTTGTTCAGTAGTGTGTCACGTGGTACATCATCACAGTTAGTGCCGCAGTATAGTTGACGTCGTCGCTTTCTAGATTCATACTCCTTTTACTACTATTGTAATTACACTTGGTGTCTATAAAAACATGTATCAACTGGACAAGACTCAATACGATGTGCTCTTGCTGGGCACTGGCCTAGTGGAATCTATTGTAGCAGCGTAAGCGACTATGGATAACACAGCTACTCGTAAGTGCTAATAACTAGTAAAGCGCATTGGCACAAGCCGGCAAGTCGGTTCTTCACCTTGATGCCAATGACTATTACGGTGGCAATTGGGCCGCCTTTAACTACAAAGACTTACAAACATGGCTAGAGGAAAGACAAGGTTTGTATAGCTAGTCGTGGTTAAATAGTTGCTAGTGTTATTAATTTTGTTACAATTGTAGCCAATACGCTATCTACTCAAGCGACAGATTCATCATTGGCGCCTACATTTAACAAGACCAATATACAGCGGTATGCCAAAGTAACAGCCCAAGTCTTGGAATGGCCATCAAACGATAACGATGCATCAATGGATGAATCAGCTCCAAAGCTAGATACAACCAATATGGATCAGCTTATTAGCAATTCACGACGATTTAATTTGGAATTGGCACCCAAATTACTAGCATCTAATGGAGAATTAGTAGATCTGTTGATAAGCTCAGATATTGGCAAATATTTGGATTTCCGTTTAACAGATGCCATTTATCTATTTACTAGTTCGTTAGAACTGGTAAGCTATCCATTTAATAGCAATTATAGTATATTTAACACTATAAACTAGATTCCAAGTTCTAAAGAAGCCGTATTTTCTAGCAATACATTATCACTAATTGAGAAGCGGAAACTAATGAAGTTTTTAATGTTTGCAGCAGCCTATGAAGGCAACGAAGAAATACTTCAAGGTACATTGTCATTCATGATATTATTATATATTAACTCTAGAACGATACAGGCGATAAACATCAATTGTATAGTGAATGGCTAAAAGAAAACTTTAAACTTGATGATCGGCTTGCAGCGGCAGTAGAACATGCAGTTACGCTTAAACCACCGCTTGCTGATTCAGGTACGTCTAGTAAATGCTTTAACCATAGTATATCCATATAATGCTTTGTAGTAAGGGCCAATGTGGGTATCACTTATACACGCGACTATTTACGCTCTTATGGTCGTTTTGGTGCATCCACCTTTTTGTGTCCTGTTTATGGTGGCAGTGAAATCATTCAAGCTTTCTGTCGGTAAGTTAAACGTGAATGGCAAGTATGGCTAGCTTATTAATGTTGTACCTCGTATAGTGTATGTGCGGTATTTGGCGGTACTTATATGCTTGGACAGAATGTTACCCAATTCAATATTAATAGCGAAGAGAATGGTGAACATATCAGTGGAGCACATTTAGTGAATGGACAACAGATTACATTTAATACACTAGTCACTGCTATTGATTATCTCCCCACTAATTGGAAGACATTTACGAGTATGTTCTGTATACAATTCAATTGACATTTAAACTAATCATTTATTGCTATAACGCTGAAATAGTGTACAGCACAGTATGGATACGAGTCAGATGGCCACCACCATGACACGTATTATCTGTATTCTTGATGCACCAGCCATGATCGAGTCAAAAAAAATATCTATATTTACATTCCCAGCCAATTCAGCATTGGGTAATAAACGCGCAGTGGCTGCCTTGCAACTTGACTCGGATACCCAGGCCTGTCCATCGGGCTATTGTAAGTTGTATATAGTTATTACTACAGCTATGGACTGCTAATCATTTATAACACTAGGGATATTGTACATATGGACTATGACTAGCGAAACAACACAACAAGATCTGGATCTATGTAAAAAGCAGCTATTCCGTTTGCCGGACAGTGATCAATCAGGTACAATTGATATACGTAAAATAGACTGCATTGTTAATGAACTGTTATTACACATCATAATGTTAGATAATGAATTAAAACCACGAGCAATGTATATTGCACAATATAAAGAACAAATACGCCAAACCGCAACAGAGACACTAACCACTCGACTCCCACAAGGTGTTCATATCTGTGGTGATCCAAGTGCCGAACTTGATTTTGATGATGCAGTTAAAGAGGCCCGTACTATCTTTCATTGTATTGCTCCTGATGCGGAATTTCTTCCGCGTGCTCCACCCAACGATGATGATGATGATCTTGTCTAACAACAGTAACAATAATAATATAACACTATTGAACAACAAATATGAATTAATGTAGTTTAACTGATTTAATGAATATTATTTATGTAATCCAAGTCGTTTAATAAGTGATAATGGCATACAGTATACAGGATCAACTGGATTTAGATCGCCATAGCCTAATAATGATAATCCTATACAAATAGTGATTAGTCGGTTATTTTGCTTATTATGAATGACTTACCAGCAATGCCAAATAATGTGTGAAATACGTCTGGATAATGTCCTTCTCTATCGGCAAATCCACCAGACTCTTCATCTTGACAGCGCAGTATAAAAGCGATTAATTTATCACGATCAATCCAGTCCAACTTTTTAATAACGCTTAACGAAGATAAGACCCACCACGAATAGCATACCTATACATATAATAAATATAAGCACATCTAATAAATATGCTATGCGTACATCTTCTTTCTTTTCAGGACGGCCATTAAGACCACCATTGCCAAGCTGGCGTTCACATAGCCACCAGCCGAGTGTTTCAACATCTACATGGTTGAGCTTATCAACCATCGATAAGAATCCCACACAGCAAAAGACTAAACAATCCATTAGTACAACACTATTCTAAATTATGCTATTTGTTAATTTACTTTGACCAGCATGCGATTCTGCGCCTGGCACACTGCCAAATCCACCATCAGGATTTTGACAAGCAAGTACAAACTCGGTTGCTTTATCTAGATCTATAGCGTCCATTTTACGAAGCAGCGATAGACATGCCACGGCTGAGAAGGAGAATCGCGTATCTATTTCGCCCCATTCATCGCCGGTGAATGACCCAGTCGTGGTATCTTGTAGATTGGCTACATCTGTTTATTTGCGAATGTTAATAGTGTGGCATTCCATTTAACTTTATGCGGTATAATTACACTGAGCAATTTTGTCACAATCCACTCGATCTAACGCATCGAGCATGACAAGTACTTGAACCGCGCTTAGTGTACAGGATAAATGCGCATCATGGCCTAAATGACCGCCAAATCCACCTAGACATGTAATAAAAATAGCGTCGTAAATACTGTGTCTTCTTTCTTCAGTGACTACTTACCTGACGGCTGTTGGCAGCTTAGAATATAGGCAATAACATCGTTTTTATCAAGTGCTTCAGGCTGACCAAGTAATTCCAATGCAGTGAGGCCCCAATAGACGCCGTTAACACGTAGATGCTCGCTTAGCCAATAAAAGAGATCGTCTTTTTTCTAAATAATTTAGATTTATATGTATGTTAGTTAGTTAGTTGGCCTTCATCGTCTATAGTTACCGTGTCTAATTCTTGAATAAATTTAACATGTTTGTTTGCTTCTAGTACGCATTCTGTGCTCTTGGTAGATGTCTCGGAGGCTGTGGTGGTGTCGACCGACATGGTGCTAGTGTCAATAGAAAGGAAAATGACGTAGATACAAAACTGGAAAATAATGAATCTACAGTCTATTATGGCGATATATAATTATGACTATCAGCTGGTTACTATTATGCTATTGACACGGGCAGTTGCATTGCACCACAACTAGTAATACCACATCCTATTATTAAATTTATATTTGTTCTTTATATTCGCGTAATTATACCAGCCTTCAGTATTTCTTTTATAATAAACAATACACATATTACTTAACTGAACAGTATTAATATTATAATGATGGTTTTTATTCCAAAATGGTATGCCATTTCAGTTAATTACTGACCTGGTCTATATTGTTTTAATATATTAGTAATAACAAGCAATAAAAATAAAGTGAATATTAATGAAACGGTTATTGTGTATATATGTCTGTAATGAGCAGATGAATTAAAGTAGTTTGTAGTTTGTGGCGAATGCAGCCAATAGCAAGTGTATGGCTTTTATTAATAAAGCATAGCTGCTAGAATATAAGTGGTATATAATAGAACAGAATAACAAAGTGAAGTGCATAGATGGCAATGTTCATGTTATAGTGCATATAACGTAATGAGTGGACTGAGTAAAGTGTGTTGGAACACATAAACAATAGAATGCGTCTAGTATATCATTATATGATATATAGTAGTATGGAATAGAATTGGAATAATATAATGACTAAGGATATATGTGTACCGGGTATATGCATATTGGATAATAAATCTATGATGATGAGTATTTTGGACCCTGATGTGAATTACTCCTAGTTTCATGTTCAATAGGTTGAATGTTATTAAATGTTAGTCATTTGACCACCAAATCACAATAATGTAATAATGTGATGATTAAATCAAACTCACCACTTGTCCCCATGTTCAATAGATTGATGTGCAGTTCAATTGCGCGAATGTTATTAAATTTAGTCATTTGACCCCAAATCATATTAAATAGTTAATAAAATGTTATAATAATAATAAAACAATCATCTAAATAAGCCACTGATATTATGTTTAGTTTTTAAGCTCGAGTAACAATATATAATAACATAATTCTTTACAATAAACAGTATTTATATTGTAATAGCGACCTTTATTTAACATAATAGTATGCGTCAGTGAATATTGGTATAGCACATATCATTACTGTATTATTTATATATAAAACTATTGTGCTGTACTAAAATTTGATATTTATTAATAAAACTAACAAATAGAACAAATAGTTTGCAGAGTGATTTCTAACAATTGTTCAGTAAGTACACGAAGCAAATAATTCTGTTAAGTACTTACAATTTTTGTTATTTTTTAACAGAGGTTGATCGCTACTTGCATCTGACGAACGCGCACGTTTAATACCATGTTGATTTACAGGAACAGCAAGATGGTCTTGAGCTGCACTTTCCACGTTTGATGCAATTGAATTTTTGCCTGATTCTTCGACACTGTTTATTGCTATTTCTTCTTCCTTTTCAACGGGCTCTTCCTTTTCTACTGCCACTTCTTCTTGTTGTTCAGCTTCTGTATTTTCATTTGCATCTACATTCTCAACGTTCTTTACTTTTTCTTCTTCTTTTTTATCCAATGTCTCTTGAATTGATTTTGGATTGCTGGATTCTTTTAAAGGTTCTGTAAACCAAGCACTCTCTAAGGCCTGTTCCACTGTCAAGCGTGAATTGCGATCAATGGCTAGAAGACCGCGAACTAAATTGCGTGCTATAAAAATTAAAATTAGCTCATTTGTAGCATTGTTTTAAAATATACTTACCTTCTTTGGATACACTCTTCCAAAGATCACCAAATACCAATGGGCTATTTAAGACATTGATAATGTAGCTTCCATACTTGTTTTTGGTATCATATGTATATGGCATCGTATCTAAATTAAAACAATAAATTAACAAGCTTATCAATTTACAAATACTTACTTGACAGAAGAGCATGTAATGTAACACCAAGGCTCCATTGGTCTGCATCCTTGCCGTATCCTTGCTCAGTAAATTGTGATCCACATAGTATATTCTTTAAACTGCGCTTATTTTGCAGTATAATTTCATTATTGTTGCTATTCTTGGACCGAAGAATAGCGTCCGGTGCCATATATCCAATAGTACCACATATGCCATTAATCGTTGGATTTTTTGAGACAAGTTTGCGCGCCAAACCAAAATCTGTAATAACGATAGACGGATATTTGGCATGTTGTCGGAGTAAGATATTCTCCAGCTAGCATATGGTTAGAATCAAAGATAATAAATTTAAGCCTTATTTAGTTAATTACCTTAATATCTAAATAGTAGCAATAGTAGCAATAGCAATAATAAATTTGTTAATTATGTAAATAAACACTGTTTTTAACTTACCCAAATGTACAATGTTTCTATCGTGAAGATGCTAGTTCGACGTTAGTAACGATTATTAATTAAAATTATTGCTTACTTTAACACCATTTAATATTTGTTGAAATATGTATTTGGCCTCTTGTTCGGGTAATGGGCCATGGCACGTGCAATAATTGAACAAGTTGCCACCATTTAAATATTCAAGTATCAAATAGCTGTGCAATTCTGTGTTGTGTGCACCAACTAGTTTGATAATACTTGAATGTTCTTGTGCTGCAATGATCATATCTTTTTCTTCATCAAAGATATTGAAATGACCATTATTTGCTGCGCCTTTGGCCTTCTGCTTTTTAGATATTTTGGCAGCAATAGGCATTTTATTACAGCGCGTCTCGCCGTAATAAACCTCGCCAAAGCCGCCACTAAATTGGAGTTAGAAACAATATAATTTAAATAATAAATACTTACGCGCCAAGCTGCTGAGTTGTGACGGCATATCGACTGTTAATGACCTATAATTGTGTTAGTTGTTATAATTAGCGTTACTGTAATATTAATGACTTACGACGTCGAAATCATGGCTTTGATCGTCGGTTCTTAGCGTTAAACTTTCAACTTTGTATGCAATGTAGCATACTGCTATTGCTGATTAGTTTGATTACTATATGTTGATGAAACTTACCGTTAAATCCAACAGGATTTATAAAACTTTTATTCTCAATGGTGCATGTGATGTTGGGTGAAACAGCAACACCATTTACTGAATATATAATTAGCATTTTAATAATTTTAATAATTGCTATTTAACCAGTATATCCTTGGTCATGAAATTCTAATTACACAATTAGCATTATTATTAACTATTATGATGAATACTTACTGAGATCATTAGAAGATCATTAATCTAAATATACATTATCATTGTTATTACTGCCATTTTAGCACAAATTTGCGTGATACTTACTATAAATACCGAAAACCACCCGTTTTGATATTCCTTTTGTTTGTCACATTTGCTAAATAGCACAAAAATTATATTAATAAATTTATACAATATGATTCATTGATATCATGTGTAGACTAAATAATCAATTATTTAGTGTCTCCACATCTCTTATGCAGCAATGTGCCACAGTATTATAACAATAAACACTACTACCACACATCGTACAACTTACTTTGCCGTGTTTTGCCCAAGGATGCATATCTCGTCTTTTTTTAACAAATACTCTTTGAATAAATGATTATTTTAAATTATTCATTGGCAATATATCCACTTACCTGTTCTATCTTTGTCAAATGTTTCTACCCAGCCCACTACCTCTAAACGCTCTGCTTCGCTCAATTGCGACCATGCCGCAGGAAGCTTCTCATGTATGCCTTCTACAGCATCGTTTGATGTGGCAAACGGCAAAGCAAGAGCAGGTATACGAGCCGTGTTTGTCACTTGAACTGCCGAAGATAACTTATTGGAATCATCTTCAGCAGTAGAATGTGTAGTTGGTTCAACTACGTTTAACTCGGATAAAAAAAATGATGATGCTGGCGAGGATGAGGATGAAAAAGAACTAGCCGCATCTGAAGTAGCGGCTGTAGAAAGAAATGGATTTGCTAAGCTATCCATAGTGTTTATGTGTGATTTTAGATATTCAAAGATTGTTCAAATACTGCAAGATAAAGGCAGAATGTAAGTACACTATGATAAAGCAAGTACAATGTCTTTGCAAAGATGAAAATGCGTATACAGTATTATATGATTTCAACTGACGCACACGCTTTATTTTTGATAATATCGCTACGCTGGCAAACGCTGCCTGTGACTCATGGCATATTTGCGAGAGCAATATTCGCGTAACTCTGATTAAAAGCACTAATGTATTTTAAAATTTTAATTGGCTAGTATATGAAACATACACCACCAAGCTACTGATAGCTGGACTTGCGGTTTTGTTCGCGATAACGCCATCGACCAATTAGGATACGAACAGTGCGCGCACATACACTAGCGCAATTTACCCACTTCCGGTCTCAACATTCTAACTATCATCTGCGCACCAATGATGAATTATTTGCATTAGAGTTTGAATACCAAACAATTTTATGAAATGTTGCAGATATAAGCAATACGAGACAACAGCCCATTTGAATATTAAATAGTGTTTATTAGGCTCATTTTGTAGCCACAATGTGGCAGAATGCTTATATGAAGTTATATAAACATATACTATTGGTGGTGTACGATAAAGCGGTCATGAATATGGACAATGTTGCAACATTAGTGCAATTTAAACTCCGATTTAAACAGTTCGGCTTTTTGACAAAGAAAGTCGTCATCTGGATGAAACTGTCCGTAAATGGACGGTTACACGCACTCAGGAACGCAACTTTGAAAAAACCCCAGAAATTTGGTTTATGAAAAACAAAGTGTTTGGTTTTATTTAAGGTTACTAAATACCGGTTAATATGTCAGGTATTAATTAATTTTAAGTTGATCATGCATATTCATCAACTGATGATGTTATAAATAGCATAATTGTTTTTAAATTTTAATACACAATACACACAGTGTGCTAATCTTTCTAGTTAGCTTGTATATTTGCTGGCACTAGTATATGCACGCTCATTAAAAAAAGGTGTTACCCCGATTCAAAAGCAGCTACCCTGATTCAGTTAGTTCCGCGATTGTACTACCATGATAGGCAACTCGTATCGGCATTGCCTGTCCACACACACTGAGCAATTTTCCAGTAAGCTCTACATCCGCATTCGAACATTTTTTGTTTCGCCGAACCATCGCACGGTTCAATTGGATAAAGTGGCACTCTGTCTTATAATGACGTGCTTTCTTAGTGAGTTAGCCATGTACGCTACACGATATCACACAGCATTCCCTTCTTTAAGCCGGTTTATTCCGCTTTTTTGTCTGTCTCATTGTGGCCGATGGATTCAATTCATTGGATGGTATTACATGCCTGCTTTCACACTAATACATACAATGGCCTATATAAAGCACTTGCATTACTCACTGAATCCACAACCTCAACTACGCCTTCTATTTCTACACTATTCTTTAACTAATTACTAAACACATTCCGTTATTTTATACATTCGTAGACTGTAATGCTAAGTATTATTCAAATATTTATATGGCGCACTGTAAACTGCTTGCTTGTGAAGCCATACACTATACAACTGCTTGGCATATTTAACTTGTATAAAGCAAATGGAATAGTCAAACCAGTCCCAGTGAACTGATCGACAGCACGATGCTAAAGCATTTTGATCTATGCTGTAGACCACTGTGTATTGTATGGTGGTGTTTGTATGTATACGCTCAGGTGAGCATTATGTATATCAGCACTCCTTGTTTGCGGGCAATGCTAGACAGCCATCATAGTGGCATCATTGTTTTTAACGGTTAAAGTACATTTATTGGCACAGCTTTGGTTTAAAGTGTTATAATGTTTTTACTATCTAAGCTGTTGTCTTTAACTGTCTAGAATGGTGGTGCAGCTGTGTTGGCTGTTTTGTGTTGTAACAGTGTGCTATTGTATTTTAAGTTGTCTGTTTGCCGTTGCCGCTTCATCATGTTTGTATTTGGACTGTTGCATGTTATTAGATGTTTATTTAAATTCATCAGCAAAACAACATAATGGTCATTGTAAAGGTAAATACTAATGCATGATATTGATTAGTTACTAATACTAAATAATGTATATTGATAAATGCGTATACTCTGTTAATATTTGTAATCTTATTTTTTTTGATTTTACATTTATTCTTTAGCTATTAACCATATTCCGTTATTTTATACATTCGTAGACTGTAATGTTAAGTATTATTCAAATATTTATATGGCGCACTGTAAACTGCTTGCTTGTGAAGCCATACAATATACAGCTGCTTGGCATATTTAACTTGTTTAAAGCAAGTAAAATGGTCGAATCAACCACAGTGCGAAGATCGACAGCACGATGCTAAAGCATTTTGATCTATGTTGTAGACCACTGTGTATTGTATGGTGGTGTTTGTATGTATACGCTCAGGTGAGCATTATGTATATCAGCACTCCTTGTTTGCGGGCAATGCTAGACAGCCATCATAGTGGCATCATTGTTTTTAACGGTTAAAGTACATTTATTGGCACAGCTTTGGTTTAAAGTGTTATAATGTTTTTACTATCTAAGCTGTTGTCTTTAACTGTCTAGAATGGTGGTGCAGCTGTGTTGGCTGTTTTGTGTTGTAACAGTGTGCTATTGCGCTGTCATTGTTGTATTCTAGATTTCTTGTTTGTATGTAGATGGCCTAGACGTGGGTAAGTGGTCAGTGCTATTGGTTGTTCGTTTCTGTTTATCTAATCATGTATGTCGTTTGGTTGAGTAGTTTTCTGATATTGCTTGTGTTATAAGCAACGACAAAACAGCAGCCACAGCGCATCGTGATTATGATAGCTGAAGACCATATAGACCAGCACTGATGGGTGGGAGTCTAGGTCATCAACATACATCAAGTAAGCCGTTCCTGGTGCAGTTGTTTTGCTATGATTGTATGTGGACGTTGAATGCTATAGGTATTTATTTAAATTTAGCAACAAAACGACGTAGTGACCATTATAAAGGTAAATATCATTGTTTTTTACTGAACACTTGCTAATACGGAACAACATACATTGATGAATGTCTGCTAAAATTGTGCTTATGCATACTGTACTAACATGCATAGGCCGTAAAAATCAACATATTAATAATTGTTCAGCAATCTAATATGATCACTGCTGGAAACTTGAGTCAACGTAAATTATGCACTCTACTCGATATTATTTCGACTTTATTTACTTATGCTAAAGATGTATATGTAAACTGGAATTTAAACAGCTTTTCTTTTTGCCATGGCCCGTATTTTTATTAATATAATATAATATTTTTATGACATTTTATTAAAACTTATTGTTTTTTTGGTGGTCAAGTGACTAACATTTAATAACAACCAATCTATTGAACATGAAACTAGGAGTAATTCACATCAGGGTCCAAAATACTCATCATCATAGATTTATTATCCAATATGCATATACCCGGTACACATATATCCTTAGTCGTTATATTATTCCAATTCTATTCCATACTACTATATATCATATAATGATATACTAGACACATTCTACTGTTTATGTGTTCTAATACACTCCACTCATTCCACTCATTGCATTATATGCACTGTAACTTCAACATCGTTTTATACTTTCTTTCCATACATTTATCATTTTATATATCATTCTATACTCGCATAGTCTTCCTCTACCCAAAACTACTTTTATTTTTGTTTTAGCTTTGTTATTAATAAATTCGTCTAATGTCGGTCCTCTGCTCATGCATATATGCTCATTAGCTTGAACATTGCTAATCTCGTTCAATATTGCATATTCATTATAACGTTTATCATTTTATTATATATTGGCCATACGCTGTCTATAACCGTTGTCGGTATGGTTCCAACTTTTTATTAATAAAATTGACATATTGCACTTAGTTTGTTCACTGAGTTATATTAGTAGAACAAACAACATGAGTGTGAACGAAGTTATGTTTTATTAAGATTATTTATAAATAAACTAGATCATGCTAACTAGTTATGGTTTAATGTCAATCAAGCAAAGTGATGGGTATATATAGCAATAACGCATACTGTGGTGATATATGCATACTGGATAATAAATCTACTATGACGAGTATTTGATAACTGATGTCACTCACCATCCACCACCATGTTCAATAGGTTGAATGTTATTAAATGTTAGTCATTTAACCACCAAGCAAACAATAAATGTGATGATGTGACGATTAAATAAAACTTGCCACTTGTCTCCATGTTCAATAGATTAAATGTGTAGTTCAATTACGCGAGTGTTATCAAGTTTATTCATTTGCCCCAATTACACTAAGTGTCCAATAAACTGCTAATAAAAATATCATTATTATTATGGTATTACTTTTGCATACTTAATGGACTATTCAATTTGGATATTCAATAGATGTAATACAAATTTTATTTACAATAAGAGTTTGCAATTAAAGCTCTTTATAACATATAAGCTTTGTAGACAACATTGCCTTCTTCCTTGGCAATTCGACCAAAGACGGCACTTGATATATGATAGTTCGACCATTCAGGCTCTATTTCAAAACCTGGAAAGTTGCTAGTTTCTACTCTAACAAGACCTCGAGTTGTAGCACTGGCGTCACGAACTCGTCTGCCAGTAAGGCATGGCGGTGCTTCGTAATACTGGCGGGTTTTCATATCAGTAAACCAAATTTTCTCTATCTTGTTGCCGACCATGGCACATAAAGGCCCAAGGAAAGGCGCAAGTCTTTCGTGGAATGGATAAAAAATTAAAAGCAGCATATTTCCATTGCAAGCATCCAATACATTATAATTTCTACCAGCATCGACAATAATCAATTTTTTGCTGAATAGTTTGGTAATATTGTTGGTATCTATATACCGATGCCATTCCAAACGGCCTTGTTCAGAGTTATCAATTGGCAGTGATTGGCAGTAATTACTAGACTCGAATATTGACTCTGGCACATCGTCCGATACAGACTTTCCGAATACGAGCAATAATAGTAAAGTGGCATATTTTGGATGGTGACTACTTACAATGATTAAACATGCCTTATTTGTATACATTTCAACCTTGATCGTGGCGTCTGGATAATGACGAATGGCGATTTGACCCAATGATATTGCTTTGCGCTGCAATTGGCCTTTCTGAGTATTAAAAAGCTTCCATCGAATGTACGCTCTTTCATGGTCACTGTCAATAGTTTCGGAATATTGAATTTCAGCGACCGTAGAAGCAGTGTCATCTTCTACAAGATCGGGCATTATTGAGCATGTTAAAAACTGGCATTGGTCGAGAGAAGCAAACTGAATGCAGGCGCGTGAAATGTTATTGTCCACTGCTGGACCTCGTACCCATCGACTGCCATTTAGGTCGAATAAATCGAATCGATGATAATTTTCTTCTATATTGATGGTGCGAAACAGGATCCATTCGTTATAAATGTCGACAAAGCCTAGTTTTTCTCCTTGTTGCTGATATTCATGTTCGTGTTGAAGTTGAATAACTTTCGGGAATGAGCAGTCAGTAACAGACCATACTAAAACGGCCCTCCGCGTCCAGCTTTCTCGTTTTTCCGAAGATTCAGTCGACGAAGCAATAGGAAAGCGTTCATTCAAAACAGTTGAATATTTTAGTTCAGTTTTTTTTATGTGTGGTGCTTCTATTTCATCAATACTCACTATTGTAATAACATTAATAAATATTTAGTATTCTAATTAAATTATTATTAATACTTACTTATTGGATTGCACGCGTAAATAGAAGCTAAATCTTCATATGTGTCTATGAAAACATTGGCCACAACAAACCGCTGTGTTCCATGGGGATTCATGATTCGGAATTGGCCGGTAGATATAAATGGCGACAAAGGAATGGTCAGCTCATTGCAGGCCAGTTCTTCGTTGCTGTGTTCATCATCTTCGCCAAAACAGCCATGCTGAATAGACCATATTTTCGATGCTTCTTTGTCTTGTACTAGCACATGCCAAGGATTTAAATCAACCAATTTCAGTTGATCACATTTATCGACCGGTAGTTGGCAGTTTCTTCTTTCGAATTGGCCTGCCATTAGGTTGCGATCAACCTGTTGGCGTCGCTGGTAGGCTTGAAACCATGACGCAGGCTCAAGACTAGAGGTAGACGATGAAGGAGTAGAGTTTGGTATGGCATTCATATTCCAATTGTACCATTTGATCCACTCTTGTTCCCTTGGATCGCCTAATGAAAACGTTCGTCTGTACTGTCGCTTCCAATAGTCGGGACGATTGGCCATCGTCTGATACAGAAGACGACAAGTACTTGCAAGGAGGACTACCTCTTTATCATCCATAAAACGCCGCATGTAGAGCACGACGTCATGGTGTTCAAAAAAACGGTAGCTATTTGTATTCGATGGCATATTCAATGGCAATAGCTTCAATATGAATCTGCTATGCAACAATGAAAATACGCAGCAGCCGCGAATAAAAAGGAAGGTCACATACGACTGCTGGCTAGTTTGCTCTTTTCACAATGCACTAGTTACACAGTTACAGATGTCTATCGGAATACAGCGAGTATTGCTATTGATCTATTTATGAATAATATACACTAAAACTGCATACAAACGCGTTAAGTTGCCAGCAAGACTAAACATACTTTATTTTATTTATTAAAGGTCCGATTGTTGTGAACTAATCAATTAATCGGCGCTGTAATATTAATGGCGTTAAAGTCGCCGCGACAGCAATACACATAACATGCTGCTGCCATAATGACGATTTTGTATAGGTGAAACTGGTCTTACTTTCTTTACACAATTGCTGTTCCGGATGGATGACTCACTAAATTGATATTGAGTATCTGGTTAACATAGCAAGCGATACGCGCAACATTGCGTAAATTATATGCTAATCAGTAGTATTACACCACTTTATTTCCTGCATGCTTATTTATTTCTTTGTCATTCGTTGCATTTAATTATCAAACTGTTACATGAGCTGCACAGCCCTTGCATGTTGTTCAATTATTTTAAGGTGCATTTGCAAACTTTAACGTATAATCTTTTTTCCATTGTGCTACCATGCCCGAGTTTATTTTCAGGTACTAGCCATTTTGCATATTTGCCCACTTTTTGCAAAATAACTTTATTTATTCATAAAAATACACATGTATAATGATAATGGTGCAGAATAGTGACTAAACGATGTATTGCAATTCTATGCTTGCTGAATATAACCATGCCTGGAATCTATATCTATTAAAAGTGACATTAGCAAACGATCATGTAAATAAACTATAGCAATTATGCTTGCCGCATAATCACATTGCTAAGCATCCGAAATAACTGTTGGTCATAGCACCAAACCGTAATATCACTGTACCGTCACAAGCAGAAGCTCAGCCCGGACTACGGCGGTAGACTATTCAACCAGCCGCACAAACCACTACTCTCATCCCGCACAACCGCACTGGCTCTATCGCATACGTTATCCATATGCAACACTATGTACGTTCGTACAGGGTCAAGCTAGTGACTGTTATATAAACAGCAACTAATCCTACCACCACATCCAAGTCAATTTAGTTATAGGCGATATCTAAAGATCTTTACTGCCCATACACCAAATACTTAGCAATGCAATTACCACAAACAAACACACAGCAAACGCCATATCACTGAACAGAAGGCCTATTGGCTATGTGCAGTCTAACACCGTATACAGCATGTTGGAATGCATGCTGCCAAATCATATAGTGTCTAGTTTACTATATATCTAATGGTGCTCACATAGCCAAAGAACACAACCGCATTGCTCCTCACACGCTCATTTACTAAACTTAAGCATATAAAACAGTAAGTTGCTGCGGTCTTGTAATTATCGGACATTTAAAAAATGATAAGCATATCGAGCAACAAACAGCGGTAAGAGAAAGGGGCGTAGGTCATATCGAGCGACAAAGAATAGCAAGAGGAGATAAAAACATAATGCTTGGTTCAAAAGCAGCAAGGCCGGCTTATATTGTGACGATTACGAATTTTTGCAATAAAACATGACTCACCTGAAACCGTCTAAGACCAATGTACTATGCAGTTATTCTTCCGTATAAATAACTACTTGTGTAATATTCAACAGCCATGCTTTTATTTAAACACCATTCTTTACATCCGTGATACAAATAATCATTATTGCTATTGCTCATATTGAATAACATCATTATTAGCAGTATCTTTACAATGTGATAAACTGACGAATAGCATTCGTGTTACAGGATTCAACCGATTAAGCGTGAATATGTTATAGGTTAAAATGACATACATAACATACTAGGCAGCTCTATTCGTTTAGTAATGCCAATTACAGTTTTATTTTAAATCAGCACTGGTTATTCTACAGTATACAAACCAACTAATTGGAATCAAGTTTCAATTGGTAGTTATAACAAACCTTAATGGAATATACATGTATACTAATACAATTCATCCAAGTGCCGTTAAAATACTTTATATTTGCCAAGTTTATATGATGTAATTAGAATAGTGATAAGACAATGATGTCGACTGTTTTATTACATTGTGTCTACAATTGTTTTTAGTGTTTAATTAACTATAAAACACTTTATGGCTATTCTACGATATACGGTATACACTACCTGTAATGCACAAACATCATGTTGTTGTTTGTTATCTATATTATGGTAATAAACCATTATATGTCATTATGATACATTAGCAGTAATGGGCAGTGAGAAGAACATGAGCAGTAATGTAGTTATTGTGTATACACTTATGCGTCATGAACAAAATAAACTGAGTTCTGTAACAAATAAAGTTGGCGGCAAACAAACAACAGTTATGAATAGCGCATGATTGATATGCAATAAAACAGTATACATTAAAAAAGATACAAATAGTGATAATAAATCTATAATGTATATAGATCAACGAGTGAAGCGAATAAAGTGTGTCAAGTATACAACAAATAGAGTGCATCTAATATAATAAAATGATATGGATGGATAGAAGATATATGGCGATGAATAGTTGATGATTGATGTCACCCACTATCATCATCATGTTCAATAGAGCGGATGTTTAGTTTAAATGCGTGAATAATCAATATAGCATTTGATCACTAAATCACAAAGTTATTAATAAATTGTTTATTATCAATATAATGAATTTAAAACAAATTACATAACTAAACAGACAATTTATATTGCTGTCAACTGTGTAGTGTTGCTATATTAATTGTTTTGAAATATAATAGACAGCCCATGCTTTACTGTCTTATTTACATGATTTAAATTTGCTGTAAGAATATTTGTCAAATTTTGTAAACAAGTATTCAGCTTGCTGTTTCCGATGATCGAAATTGATTTTGGTCGTCGAATAGTTTACTAACGAGCTTCATCAGTCTGAGGCATTGTTTTCTTTGCACTGATCTACAATGCTTTGTACTTCAGATCTTAAAAGTTTGGCATCTCATCCATCTTTAATGATGGCTAAAGCAATTATTTGAAACAACTATGAATTTGTTATTGACTCCGTTATTTGGCAACTTTTATGGTATGCCAATGTTTAAATCGTAAAAGGGCGGCAAGTATTGGTATCGGTTGTTGATGAGCTTGCACGGCAAAGTGCATACGTTGAAAGGCAATGAAATTTCGACTGGGTTTGGCGCAGCTGTGCTATGGTATCACGGCTATCAATGCAACAACACTTTTTGTCTCCTTCGTAAAGACGATTTAATTTTTAATACACTCAGGGTCCAGGTAGATCCACAGGTTATTTAAATTAACACCATTTGTATTGGGTCCAGCCTGTATCTTTTGCTGATCATTTTTTAATAAAACATTTGATGTCACATGAATATTGGATAAATGTGTTTCAATCAGCAGCTTTCTGAATGACCACATTTAGTGATTACAACTTTAAAACCTTTATAATTAGCGCCGAAATTATTTGGGAAAGATGGCGATTGCGGTAATAATCGTATTGTAAATCAGTCGAATTTAAGCGTCATATACTTTCACACAGTTGATCAGTAAGATTTGCGTATTTTCAATAAGTATGGCATTGCTGAATAGCTGCGCTGTCACATAGCGCATTTGAGGTCAAAGCAGCCAGTTCTTTTGTAAATGTTTAGCTATTTCGCGACTCATTTCAATAATGTCACGCTGCTTCAACATTTCGCCAAACAGTCCATTTTTTAGGCAATAACACAGCCAACTTTTTGTTATCTTGCTATCATTAAGGCTGGCATCTAGTGGTAGCGGTGTAGCGAATGATGCGCTAAATCTCCCTTGCGGCTGAGCAGAGACGATTTGTAAGACAGTTTCCGCACCTGCCAGCACGTGAAAGGTGTGCCCATTCCAGTTGCGAGTGACAGAGGATGCAACCTGCCAATACAGGCCACATTTTTGTCTGCTTTTGGTTTTTTGAGAACGCTTGAAGAGCGTCACATGCAGCAAGAACTTCATCGTCGTATGGAGCGGTTCATCCGCTGGTGGCGCGGTAGGAGTATGTGTGGAGTATAACTCCTCCTGAATATTTTGCTTTTTTACGTTAAGCAAGAATGCATTCTCATCAGTGTCTTCAAAATTTGTCGGCGTATAACCATCCTCGTATGAACGCTCAACTTCAACATGGGCCTTGTCATTTTCATCGTGCAAATAGCTGAAACCAGGGTCATGCTTTTGATTGACATGTTTTTTAAACGTGTCAGTAAAGTGTAATTGCTAGTACAATTTGCAAATAAGCATTTAAAACATTATTTTGTTTTTTACAGACAAAAAAGTTCTATCATAAAATATATTTAGTTAAATTGATTTATACAGCATAAAATGCAATGCATACCTTCGTTTTTTACACATTGATTGTCTCTACATGCTCACGACAGCTGTGTCTCCAGAAGTCTTCCTTTGACGCAAAATCACTCCGACACGTTGAACAGTGCAATTCTGTGGTGTCCATGATGATTAAGAGAATAAGTACCTGACTATTTTTCTGCTTAACAAATGTAACTTTTATTCAAAACATAATTATGAAACTAAATGACGTAACTATTATTCAAGATATAATCTATAAAACTAGATGGACGCTTTTATTCAGTATACATATATCATTATATGATACATTAGACACGTTCTGTTTAGTATATACTCCAATACACTTGATTTACTTCACTCATTGCATTACACACACTGTAGCCTCATAGTTATTTATGATTTACCAATGTATATCGTTCTAATATACGTTATTTTATTATATATTGATTATACATTGTATAAACCGTTGTTCATTTAGACCTAGCTTGGGCGTAGCTAACTGTATTATATTAGTAATTGCAAAACAAAAATTATATTTAAATTAATAAAAAATAATATACAAATATAATAATGCAAATCAAGTAAATGATGTAACTGATTATATTATTGGTGTAATAGTAAAATAATACAGTCTATTTAAGATAATTTATTGACCTAAATAAACAATAGAATACAAATAATATCGATTAAGTTATTTTTCTCTCAAGCATCATATTTTTATTATAAATAATGCCGTGTATTCTCAAGGTTAAGGTGCTTGCCGCACGAGATTTACCGGTCATGGACCGCAAATCCGAGCTGACAGATGCTTACGTCGAGATTCGGTATGCGGAATTCGAGCCGCAGCGTACAGACATTGCGCGAAAGACGCTGTCGCCCGTCTGGAATGAAGATTTTCGTTATGAAGTCAGCGATGACGCTGATTTACAAGACGAGCCGTTAGAATTACGTGTACTTGACTACGATGCCATTACGGCTAATGATGAGGTCAGTATTATTATATATCTAGATACAAGCATTGTTTAACATAAAGGTTATAGATTGGCGTTGTCATGTTAGATTTGAATCCTTTATTGTCAAAGGAGCTGGTTGGACAGTTATCTGGCTGGTTTCCATTTATGATACACTACGCGGCACCCGGGGAGAGTTGCATATCCAAGTGCGGCTACAATTCTTTGGTGATGCTAATCCGTTCAACGATTCATCGGCTGGTGTTGCATTCTTGTCGGGAGCACAGTTGCCACCGCTTGGCCGATCAACAGTGGTGGCTCTAGGATTTGTCGATGCTATCGAGTCGGAACGCGATCCTGAATATCACTGGAGCGACAACTTTAGAACACCTCGCGCCTCTAATGAAGCACGACAACGATTGTTATTTCGATTGAGTGGACGGTTAAGACGTGCCCTGGGTGTTAAAGTGTTAGATTTAGGTGGCAATGCTGTGACTGGCTACCGGCATTGGTTTGATCTGGAGCAGGAGGAAGGGATTATTATGGCACGCGCAGTAGGCTGTGCAGTGCGATTGGGACTGGAGACAGCATCGGCGCCAACATCATTGGAGAAACAGCATAGCCATAGCCATGGAGGATCTGTTTCACGTCCATCAATGTCTATGGTCAAAGATGCAAATACGGGCCAGTCACTGCAGCTACAACTACCAACTGCATCGATGAAAAAGCTGCCATCTGGTCAATCCCAGCCACATAGTCCAGTCAATTCAATGCACTCAATGAGTAGTCGTGATAGTGAAATGCTTATGAATGGCGGTAGTGGCGGCAATGCACTTTTTTCTCGCCAGTTTCCTACATCGCCAGCTGGCCCAAGTCGACCTAGACTACGCCATCGACGGGCTAATTCTATATTATCGGATCATCACAGTTTGGCACCTTATGCTTTCCGTACAACAGATCAAGAACTATTTGCTGTTGATACATTTCCACCCGGTGCTATTATTCGTCTGGGTGGTTTAGTAACGGCCAAATCAGTTAAACTGATCGATTCGGGTAATCCGACGATTAGAGAAGCGTGGTGGAATGAGTTACGTGAAGAAATACGTGGTCATGCACGGACACTTGGCTGTAGCAGTGTTATTGGATACGCAGAAATGACGGCCATTCACGATGATTTATGTGTATTATCGGTAACCGGTACAGCGGCTATCATTGAGCTAGGCTCAGGCGGGTCAATGTTAGGACAGCTTACTTCACCAATATCGCATAGTTTTATGGGCAATAATGAAAGAAGAGGCAGTAGTGGCGGCGGTAACGGATCTGGCGCTATAAACAGTAATTCTGGCGTTTTGCATGCACGTAAATCATCCTATGAGCCCAATTCAACTATGATGTCATCATCAGGATCGCATGATAAAGCGCCATGGGCATCACGGTCAATGCCATCTCATAAAGCACGTCGTATTAAACGGCCATCTGGTAAATAGTTGTTAGTAATCAATGAATATATCAGCTGACAATTAACTAGGCTGTCGTATGCTTCACTTGCCTTATCATCGATCTGAATCGCCATTTACTATGAATTATGTCAAGTGTGGCTGTTGTCGTAAACGATTTGTACCAGAAATACTATTGACAACAGTGGAACGGCCATCAGAATTGGATATTGTAGGCGAGGGATGTTTTGTACAGGCACATTTATGTCGGGCTAAGAAACGCAAAGAAGGCGAATCAAATGCAACCATTATTAGTGAAGCCATGCCATTTATAGAATATGACATTCATCGCCAACTTGTTTATAAGCTACGCATTCAAGGCATGAATGCAATATTCGGTCTACGTATTGAACTGGCCATTGGCGATTCGTTAATTGTAGCAGTAGCTACAGGTATGGCTTATTATTTGACAGCACTACCTACACCGCCGGCTTTAAGAATTGCTCGTAATTTGGAAGTATTAGACGAGGAGGATCGCAAGTAAGATTGATGTGAATATGATGTATGGATTATAGCTAATATATTTTATTAGTTTACTTGAATTACAACGCCGTATTATGATTTTAAGTGAACAAAATCGTGCTACGTTAGATCATGCTTTTCAAATGAAAAAGCAACAGCAGCAATTAGATAATAGTAGTAATAATGCAATAATAATAACAACAACAAATATGGATGCAATACCTATTGCATATCGTTCTTCACCATGGTCTCATCCTGTATTGGCATCAGCATCACCATCCAATAATAACAATAAAAATAGTAATAATAATAATAATAATAATAATAACATTATAGAATCAGAATCATCTAGTTCATCTAGTTCCGATAGTGAAGATGAATTAGATGCAGAGGCTCGTCGACGCCATGCCGTCGTTCATATTGATGATGACACTGATGAAGATTTACTGGCTGTATTGCTAGATCCAGTATTTGGCGACACATTTAAACTGTCGTGTGAATTAGCACATCCGCCTAGGGATCGGCCTTATCAAATGGTTCAATTGGTACACGTTGTTAAGCAGAGTGCCATTACAAGTATGGACCACCATCCTAATCGGCAGTTTTCAAATATTATTCGACAGCTTTATGAAGAGCTACGGGTCAGACTACTAACGCTTGAACCGTGTTTATTGGGCGGTATACAACTAATGGTACAATTACCACACGCCTACGAAGTACAAGTCCAATTAATTGCCTCGGTATTGCAACCTGTTGAAGCAACTCTATCTGGCGGGGATGAAGTCTCGATAGGCGCTAAAGGACGGTATCAACGGTCATCGGCATCTTATTTGAGCCGAGATGAGGATGGACATGTTATATGGCCGGCATCACAAGCAGCAGCTGTCGATCCATGGACACAACTACCAGATGATGAGAAATGTGCAGCTGAAGAATTGGCCAGCATTGCCGGTCCACTACTTAGTCAACGAACATTAAGTGAACCAGTAAGAGGTACAAACCAATTGGCTGGCAATAATCAAGGCACCGCATCAATCTATTCACAATGGACGAAGAGATGGCACAATCGTTAGTAAGCGTAAAATCATCACCATCAAATCGATCATTAGCCTTGTTGTCAAGCCTTGCGTTACATCGGCCAGTTGAACAAGTACGCTCAACGACAATAACTGCGGCAACGATTAGAAAAGCACCCAGTATAACACAGCAATCGGAACTGACGGCTGCAACAGTAACGACTGCTTTAAACTCGTGGCGATCAGCTCGACCACCACGAAGTATTCTATTAACGCCGTTGCGTGTTCTACCGTTGCCTCGTATCGAACATTTGGGCCGGGTTGCTCTCCATTTTGTTAAAGAGTCGCATGCTGGCTACGACACGGGTGCATTGGGCATTGGTAGTTTTACACGGCTCTTTCTAGCCGAAGTTCATGCTTCAGTGAAGGCATACGCGGCAGCATTGGGTGGCGATGCTGTTGTAGCGTTTAGTGTTGATGCTTCACAGCTACTTGAAAACGCTAAAGGACACACTTATGCTTTGGCGTGCATCAGTGGCGATGTCATAAGAGCTTTGCCTGATAGTAGTGATGATGAAGATTCTACCGGCGATGATTCATCCAGCAATAGTGGTAATGAAAATGAAGATGTATTTTAGAGCTTATGGACCTTGTTATTTATTGATTAAGTTAAATAAAATATATTAATCACATAATATGCTATGCTTAATTTAATACTAATATATAACTGTTTTTTATCAATAATTTAATCATAATCTTGGTGATCGAATAATCAAATTTAATAACATTCGCGCAATTGAACTGCACATTAATCTATTGAACATGGGACAAGTGGCGAGTTTTATTTAATCATTACATCATCACATTTATTGTTGCTTGGTGGTCAAATGACTAACATTTAATAACACCAATCTATTGAACATGATGATGGGTGGTGAGTGACATTGATTATTAAATACTCATCATTATAGATTTATTATCCAATATGCATATACCCGGTACACATATATCCTTAGTCTTATATTATTCCAATTCTATTCCATACTACTATATATCATATAATGATATACTAGACCATTCTATGTTTATGTGTTTCAATACACTCCACTCATTCCCCTCATTGCATTATATGCACTGTAACTTCAACATCGTTTTATACTTTCTTACCATACATTTATCATTTTATATATCATTCTATACTCGCATAGTCTTCCTCTACCCAAAACTACTTTTATTTTTGTTTTAGCTTTATTATTAATAAATTCGACTAATGTCGGTCCTCTGCTCATGCATATATGCTCATTAGCTTGAACATTGCTAATCTCGTTCAATATTGCATATTCATTATAACGTTTATCATTTTATTATATATTGGCCATACGCTGTCTATAACCGTTGTCGGTATGGTTCCAACTTTTTTATTAATAAAATTGACATATTGCACTTAGTTTGTTCACTGAGTTATATTAGTAGAACAAACAACATGAGCGTGAACGAAATTATGTTTTATTAAGATTATTTATAAATAAACTAGATCATGCTAACTAGTTATGGTTTAATGTTAATCAAGCAAAGTGATGGGTATATATAGCAATAACGCATACTGTGGTGATATATGCATACTATATAATTAATCTACTATGATGAGTATTTGATAATCAATGTCGCTCACCATCCAGCATCATGTTCATAGGCTGGTTGTTATTAAAAATAATTATTTAACACCAAATTGCATTAAACTATTAATGAATTGCTTACATTAAATTCGATTGAAGTGAAATTTGAGTTCTATATCTTATTTCTGAAAAAGTATGGAGTTCAATGTAAAACAGCTTACATAAATATCGGTATAAATTGGCATAGTAGTTTTTACACACATTTTTAACATTCCCAAACCATTCTTTTTTAAACACATCATACAATGTCGATAACGAAGAATCCATACTGATTACAAAGGAAGAAGAGGAAGAGAAGGCGCAACAAGGGGGAAAGAGCGAGAAACAAGCCAGACAAGTACGGCCAAGCGGTAAACCATCGTCTGTACGAAAGCGTACACTTTCTGTGTCTACAGAGAATGACGAACAGTTAACCGGTAAAGTAGCTGGATAGTCGGTTATCTAACACCGCTATTATTGCAACCACATAGCAATATAAACTAATAGCGTAATTGTAGAAACAGTAGTATTAAAAAAGTATGCCGAACAAGATGCAGATCAAGTACAAATTCGTCAATCTAAATCACAGGTAAGTTACATAATATATTTTATTATTCCAAGTATTAATACCATTGATTAATCAGGTGGAGAAGCGCATTCTTGGATTGATGCAACGTAAAAGAGCCGACATTGACAAAAGTAATTGTACCGAGTTTGCAGCTTATCCATTAGCATAGATAAAGGTGTGTAATTACGCAAATACCTTTATCTATCAACGAATTATAATATTAATAATAGCTGCAATTGTAAATTCATAGATAATACAGAGTATAGTGCACGCACTAATCCAACAGAATTAAACCGCACTATACAAATGAAACTGGATGTTGTCGATAATGGAGGAGAGCCACTATCGCGACTTGTCGCTGGTTCATCTTTGTTGAACAAAGCGAGCAGCACTTCGACAACATCATCTCCGTGGTCAAAACCTATTGTTGGCAATACTGGTGTAGATGAACGACTCCGTAATATCGAACAGCATTTAAATGTTCAATATGGTAACTAGTTAATTAATGAGTATATTGTTATAATACTAATGAATGATATTACATATATTGAATATTAGCTACATCTGTACCAATTGATATTTACGAACGGCTTAAAGTATTAGAAGATAAGATTATGCAATTGGAACGTGAACATCCAACTTGGGCAGCAATTCACTTTAATCAACCGGGACGCACCGTAAGTAATAACAATGTATTTAAATAAACATACTAACGATACATATATAATTACTGTTTACCATTGTTACTACTATAATACAGTTCCCTCCACCACCTACACCAACTATCGTAAAAAAGTCGATCCGAGGCGACATTACAGTGATTAATGGCCATCCACCAGCCTGTACACTACCACCAGATACTTTATAGAATAAATTTACAAATGTATTACATAATATTACTTTAACTATATAACTGCTACTATAGCAGCCAATATGTCTATCTTGTTGGTGCGTATTAGCATAGATTGCCAGTAATGTCAGCTGGCTGCTACCGACAACGCTGCAAGACTACTAAACAGCAGTTGCTATGCTCGTATCTGTTACTGACAAATGCCAGTATTATTACTATTGTGTGTCATTAGATGCATATGTATATGTATGCCGACTATTTGATATGACGTTTATATCTTAATATTGACAACAACACTATTAATAGCTACTGCATCAATTACCGTATAAGCTGCTTTACTACTATATCATGTTATAATTACCGTGTTGCTATGTTGATTTTCATTATGCTACTGTATCTACCTTGATTGTAGGTATTAAAAATACGGCCCTTTTTATAAATATTTTACCATTTAACATCAATCTGAATAAATCAATTTAATACAATTGAGTTTACATGACTACACGCAATAGCACTCTAACAGTTTAACTATATATTTATACTAATGAAAATGGAACTGGGCAATGAGTGGCATTAGCCATTAAAATACTCGTCATTATAGATTTAGTATTTAGTATGCATATGCCTTCTATCCACCCATATCATTCCTATGCTGTATTTATTATATTGTATATTGATTGATCATATAATGAGCACAACCTATTTACACAGGTGTTTTATTGCGCTAGCTTTATTGCTATAGTTTCAATCATCGTACTTAATCGTCTATGTATATCTTCACTATTATTTTATCCATTCATTCTATTCTAAACTATACTCATCATGTCTTATTGATAAAACTCGTTTATTTGTTACTCGCCGTATTGTTTGTATATTTTACTTGATTGCTTGTGCAATACGCATACTATACCTTTATTGCATTATTTTACACTTTATTTGACCATTCATTTGAATCTATATATTCCATATTATAAACGGTAAGGAAAGAAGCTTTGATCTTTTTAAAAGCTAGTATTTTTGAAAAAAACACAGTGCATGAATGCAAACAGCAACACTAACACTGCATACCTAAATATCTATGTAAAATAACAGTTGATTAAATGGTAAGTAGTTTGAAGTAAAAATAAGCAAATATTTATTATAGCAGCGCCAGTTGTCTTACCATAGTAAACAGCCGATTATAAAAGCGTACATGGCTATTTGTGCTACACCGTCTTTGTCCGCACAATAAACATATTTAATAAAACATAACAATGCTTACCTGTAGCTTCAAAGAAACGGTAAATGCTTCAGATGTAGACTGATAGACATAGTCAGAGACTGTCAAACGCAACCGTCATAAACATTGACACCAGTTACAGTACCGGCTCAGGACAATTAGTGCAATAATTAGAATGTAAATAAAGCACTGTACAAGCACCGCTGACTACATACTAAGCAGATGCTATGGAAGACGCTGCAATCAAACGACAGCATATACACCAATGTCTGTTCATAGATTACAGAGCCTGTAGCCGTTAGCGACAATGATCAAATAGCAACATTTGTTAAATATACTACAGTCTACAAGTTAACGTGTTAGACGCATTAGTTGTTGCATTTGAAAACGCCGATGTTTAGAAAGAAGCAGTGTTGAGCGAGAATGTTCAGGCAGTGGAATCAAACAGAGAAGGAACTTGGTAGAGAAGTAACAGCGCATATAGTCACCACAGTCATCGTATTGACAGCTATGCACATACAGTAATAGCAACAGTAGCAACTTGCATTGTTGCACTGGCGCTGAAGACTTACTTAGCAACTATACTAGCGGTTCGATATACTAATATTGGTGGTGTATGCATAAGGCAGCTGTACCTGAAGACTGTGCTGGCTATATGCTGCCAGAATCACTGTATACACTGTTTTTGCTAGAGAATGCCGCCACAGATTGTACTGGCAGCGGCTTGTGCTGGCTCGACAGTAGTAGATCACACTGCCACTGTTGAAATAGTAAAGCTGTTGCCAGATGACCTGTAGTGGCAATCTATAGCAAAACATAGCATATGCTTAACATAGCATAAAACAAGCCAGAAATGTGCTTACTATGCTAATAAAGGTGCCAGCATTAATTATCAAAGCGATGAAAGTGATTAGCAAAAAGGTCAGATTACAAAACAGTGCTGCAAGAAGTAATGTAAATAGTGTTTGTACATAACTAGTAGTCAGTCAACTACTAACACTATCTAGTTAGCATATATGAGTGTACAAGTATATGTAATGGATATATGCTGTCAAGTGTAAAGAAAGAGAAAGGGAAATGTGGTGACGTAGATTGTGAGATGTGAGCCTGTCAGTCAATATTTATAAACAGCCGAGTTTAATTCATTAATAAATGGAGTGTAAATAATAAGTCAATCTACCCAATGTGTCGATACATCATAGAACAGACTAATAGTAAAGAATAAATGCATTGAGAATAAAGTCATTTACCCCTAGAACTATTCTTATTATAGAACATAGATTCAGTATAATAGCGAATGTATTAAAATAATAGTCATTTGACACCAAAAATCATTAAAATAAACATACCAATTATCGCCGCATTATAGAAGATAGAACGATGGTTTATATACTAAATAAAGAGTAATTGCGATATTTATTGATAACATATAGGCAAATAATGAACGAATGAAATGGAACAGCTGAGTATATAGATAGTTAGTATTGCGATTTGTATGATTGTTGTTGAGCTTTTACCTTTTAATTAATATGCCTTTTTGTGAAGACGACACTTGCGGAAAGGAAGTATCCGTTTGGTTACACCTTGCGTCTTGTATTTTGAGTAGCACTGACGCTTTAACTTGCGTCGTCGTCGTCGTAAAGGCTTATGCACCAGTGCCGCTACTGTTGGTACTGCTGTTGTTGTCACTGATGATGATGACGATGGTGTTGTTGTTGATGATGATGACGATGGTGTTGTTGTTGATGATGATGACGATGGTGTTGTTGTTGATGATGATGACGATGGTGTTGTTGTTGATGATGATGACGATGGTGTTGTTGTTGATGATGATGACGATGGTGTTGTTGTTGATGATGATGACGATGGTGTTGTTGTTGTTGATGTTGCCATTACTGCTACAGGTGTAGTTGCAACTACTGGCTCATCGTTAAACCAGGTACATTTCAACGCGTTTTCAGCAGTAAACCGCGTCTTAACATCGAGATCAAGCAATCCTTCCATCAACTCAATGGCTGCAATATATTAGCTATTGTTAATAAAAAAGTATTCAGCTTACCTTTTTCGCTTGGTCTATCTTTTCTTCCTCGGCCAAATGTCGGCAAATTCTGTAGCATGCTTTTTAAATACACAGATTTGCTGTCCGTAAAGGCATAGGGCCAATCGCCTAATCAATAGTATAGAATAGTTAGTATATTATTTTTATTCTTGTTTGTACTTACCAAATAGCATTACGTGAAGCGTTACCCCCAGGCTCCACATATCAGCAGGCTTTCCATACCCTTCAGCATTCAGCAATGTTGAAGGGAAACGATTCGCGGGCCAGCAAATCGTTTCGACGATGGAAAGCATTTTCTCCCGCCCTTCAGATCCTAATAGCACTTCAGGTGCCATATAGGACACTGTGCCATAGACGGTGGTCACAGCGGATGAAGGGGGAAGAACGCGCGCCATTCCAAAGTCTGAAAAAACGACTTTGGGAGCACTCTGACCATCTAACAGCAATATGTTGTCAGGCTGTTTAAATGTTAGCAATGGTTATAAATATTAGATAAATGACCTACTTTGATATCTAAATAGTAATAGCAACAATAATAGTGATTAGTGATTATATTGATTAATAGATCAGCTACTTACCGCAATGGATGATATCTTTGCTGTGAAGGTGCTAATAAAATGTTAGTATTTTAATTAAAGTTTTATAGTATTACTTACTTGAATGCCTTCAAGCAGCTGTTTGAAGATATTTTTTGCTTCCATCTCTGGAAGTGTCTCATGAAGACAAATGTAATCGATTAGATCACCACCCGACGCGTACTCGAGAATTAAGTACGTGTTTGCGGCGGTGATCTCGCCATCGATAAATCCTACTATGCGAGGGTGGCCACACACCTCGCTTAGTACGCAGACTTCATGGATGAAGCTGCTAATGTTGTCCTCTGCTGGTGATACTTTGACTGCAGCACGCCGCCCTGTGCTGCGGTCAAATCCCAGGTGGACCTTGCCGAAAGATCCCCTATTATAAATAGTTGGTTAGTTAATTAATTTGTTAAGTTTAGTTACTTACTCGCCAAGGATCTTGTCAATGAGCATAAATCGCGTGTTGATCTTCTATAGTGTCAATAAAGTTAGTACAGCAATAATATGAAATGTATTTATAAACTTACCTGCTCATACTCCAAGCTGTCTTCTACTTGGATAGGGGTATAACGTTTAATAAAATAAATATTAAACATTACTACCAATTATGATTAGAAATAATAATAATAATTAGTTGTTGCTTACTTTCATTGCCAGGTATATGGATAACGCAATCATCGGTTACTACTGTTGCCTCGCCGACAAGCAACTCAGTTTCATTAACTAAATAAATGTTAGCAGTTTAACTGTTGATAACTATTCAAACTAACCCGTTAAAAGTGGTAATCCAATATTCTAAGTAATTTATTAGCATTAAAAATGTTAAATGACTATTTTCTTACCGTGCACGTAACAGTTTCATCCTCCTATGATGGCTCATACTTAATATCGGTTTAGTAAAGTATATATTGTACTTACTACTAAGAGTTTGAAGCAGTGCTTCGGCATAAACTTTGCGGCTAAAGAGTAGTTGCTGTATAACACGTGCATACAGTTAGTTTACTGTTTCATATAGTCTTTATACATTACCAGCTTTCGTCTGCTCCAACGATATAGCGTCTATTTTTAGTAAAATACACTCTAAACAATATCAATTAGCTAAATAGTTATTCAGTATTGTTTAACATACCTTTGGATTCAGCTTCACAAATTTCTATCCATGCAACTATGGCAGCACGATGCTCGTTAGATAAAGTGTTCCAAAAGTCTGGAACGTTGTAATAAATCAAATCTTCATTACTTAAAAGATTGAGAGGCTGTTCAACAACAGCAGTGGTTGGGACATGAAGAATTGTGCCCAGCGTAGGAGTAGATGTAGAGGCAAATGTTTGCTTTGAGTTTGGAAAAGTCATAGTGATAAAAGTGTTCAATATGAATGTCAAAACGGATGATATTCCAAAGTGAAAGTAAAACTCAAAGTAAAGTGGTAGCAGAAAGCAAAGCAAAACAGTTATGTTTATTGCGTCATTATAAATTTAAAGACACACAATAACACAATATCAGCAGTATTGAAGGTAATATAACGATAGTATACTTTATTTTACAATTAATAGCATTATACTTGTAGTATGTTCTGCTTACTGATGCTATAGCTCAGTCCTAAGTTGTATGGCAAACTATTGTGCATATCGGTATTTATATAGTCACTTGGCCAAGCATGCATGTGCCACATTATACTGGTTTTCATGTTGGCCTTTGCAGTCGATATGGTTACGTGTTTATTCCTGTTTTTACTTCATAGCTTTAACGGACTTTGTAATGTAATATGAACAACGTGTATTTTATTTCTATTTAGTGCATTGAAACTCAATCGGTGAATTATGTTATAGACCATATTTCTAAAGAAAAGTAGTCATTTTTATTTAACTAATACAGTAATAAATTGTGTGGATCGACTGATTTAATTGTGTGCGGAATGGCAAGAATGTTGGGGAAAGCAAAAATACCCGCTAGACCCTGAAAATATTGATAGCATCGGAAAGAGCCGCTATTATAGTGGTACAACTGATTAAGAATGGTTGCATTTGGCTATGTTTCAGTTGCATTGGCCAATTGATTCAACTAGCCAGTGTAGATATGCTGATTATGCGCGGAAATGACCGGCAAATGGAAGGCAAAAAGTGAGCAAATATGGAAATAAGGAAGGGATTATAATCCAATATACTGATAAGATGGTATCTGACATTAGAAGGTTCAGTCAGTGCAATACGCCAATGAGCAGCTACCACACTATTTACCAATATTGTCCATTCTAATTGGTAGATATGTTTTAAGTAAGTTTATAAGGTTGTGTTGAGCTTACTTTTGCTCATTATCTCGCCTTCTCCTGTTTCTAGTTGTTAAGTGCTGTAAACCGTTTGTTAATGGTTAGCATTAAATCTAGTAGTTACATCCAGTGGTGTGGGTCCCCTTGTTGGTTGATCACGATATACTGTGTTCTTACTTGTGAGCTGTGTTGAATGTGCAATACAGTATTTGCAGACTGCTGTATTATACTGGCTCAACAATTATATGGCTGCCCGTAATAGGCGGCTGTATACTAGTGTAGTGCGGAGATATGTGGGATGCTGGAGCGTGCAGTGATAGGACATAAGTCGGTATTGCTGCACGCTCTCTCATGGGGACGCTAGGCGCACAGTATTAGCTTAATACTGCTCTATGCTCCCTCCTGTAAAGGCTAGAGCGCGCAGCAACAGTATTAGCAAGTCAGTTATTGCTGTGTTTCCCTCATATGGATGCGGCGACCTGTGATGGGTGGCCATATGTTAGTGCTCACTGTTTGTAACGCGCGCTGGAGGTGTGTTGGTATTGTTCAACTTGCTGAACACTGTCATCACACACTAGATTGATGAGATATGCGATGCTATATAGGTGAACATGTATCATACTGTTTACTTGTGGTGCTGTTAAACGACTGCAGTATGGCACTAGTCGACATGTATTAATTTTAACTACCGTTTGGAAAAATTATGACGATGCTACTGACTGGACTAGCGACCGAAATAATTACATCTCTACGGTTGATTACATCGTAGCGTAGACTAGTTGTTATACTGTAATCTTTTCATAGTGCATCAGTATATGACAACATGTTGTTTAGTCATAATATGATGTAGTATTTATATGCGTCTGGCTTTATACATCAGCTACAATTGGGTGAACCAGTAGTTTATGCTGCTTATAGCCACGTAACATTATGACATTTATTAAGCAGCATCGCCATCTTGATGGTGGCTAGTAAAAGCTATGTGCTTCTGACAAATGTTATTTACGATTAAGTCGTAGTATTGTCAGTACTCCAGGTGGACGCATAGTTTCTGTACTAGTTGCTATCTTGTTTAACAACTTTTAACAACATTTCTAGTTTATTTGTATAACAAATAACAACAATACACAAACAACTACACTCATGTACACTATAAACTATACGCAAGGAACAATCAACTAGATGTAGGTGCTTATTACTACTAAACAATACTAACGCACTTTTATTATAGCTATTCAACCATTGGTGCCGGATCAACAAGTATATCTGAACTGCATTTGTTATCGGGCACAAATATTTTGCATGCAACTTACAATACCAACTATAGAATTCGTTGGCACAAGCATCGACAACAATACTGTATACTGTCGTTGGTACTATTGTTTGGGCTGGATTCTAAATGGGACATATCTGGTTTATATTACCCAACACTAACTGGCATTGCTATTGCGCATCTGCTAAATGCTTTGGTTTGATTGAAGTGGTGGTAATAAAGAGGGAGGTGGTGGGTACTATACATATATTACATTGAAATGGTAGATTTAATAAAAAGCGTATGAGGTGTTTGCCGAATCGACATAACACTGTGAATCCATTACTAGTTTGTCTAATGTTGTGCTTATTCTGTTTATTAAAACTAAAATACTAGTACATATATTTAATTAAAGTCATTGATATTTGAATGGCTAGATTACAAGTAGCTACATTCAATACTGCATCTACACCAACTATTTTAATAATAGTGCCAATGATTTATTTATTACTGTCTTATTTATTAACATTTAACATGATCTGGTGGTCAAATGACTATTTTTAATAACAACCAGCCTATTGAACATGATGCTGGATGGTGAGTGACATTGATTATCAAATACTCATCATAGTAGATTAATTATATAGTATGCATATATCACCACAGTATGCGTTATTGCTATATATACCCATCACTTTGCTTGATTAACATTAAACCATAACTAGTTAGCATGATCTAGTTTATTTATAAATAATCTTAATAAAACATAACTTCGTTCACACTCATGTTGTTTGTTCTACTAATATAACTCAGTGAACAAACTAAGTGCAATATGTCAATTTTATTAATAAAAAAGCTGGAACCATACCGACAACGGTTATAGACAGCGTATGGCCAATATATAATAAAATGATAAACGTTATAATGAATATGCAATATTGAACGAGATTAGCAATGTTCGAGCTAATGAGCATATATGCATGAGCAGAGACCGACATTAGTCAAATTTATTAATAATAAAGCTAAAACAAAAATAAAAGTAGTTTTGGGTAGAGGAAGACTATGCGAGTATAGAATGATATATAAAATGATAAATGTATGGTAAGAAAGTATAAAACGATGTTGAAGTTACAGTGCATATAATGCAATGAGGGAATGAGTGGAGTGTATTGAAACACATAAACAGTAGAATGTGTCTAGTATATCATTATATGATATATAGTAGTATGGAATAGAATTGGAATAATATAACGACTAAGGATATATGTGTACCGGGTATATGCATATTGGATAATAAATCTATGATGACGAGTATTTTGACCCTGACGTCATTCACCACCCATTATCATGTTCAGTAGATTGAATATCAGTAAATATAGTCATTTTAACCACAAATGATAATAAATGGATAATAGCTTAAATTAAATTGTATAATAATGTTAAATGACATAATGTTTTATATGATGATACAGTCTATTTAACTTAATTAACAAGTATTAAAATTAAAAGTTAAAAATGAAATGGTACATAGCATGTATATTAATGCAACAACAACGATTGCGGAGCAACATGGAGTCGCAATCACATAGATTCTATTACTAAGCAATCAATTCTTCTAAACGTGGACAACAACAACAATGGCTGGCCTCATGAATTCCAAAGAATCAAATGAAAACATTATAATTGTGTTTTGTTATGCATAACGGCATTGGCTTCAATTGGAACGATTTTGCTTTGAGGACTCGATATGGGAATCAAAATAATGCCGACCATGCCGATACTTCAAGCTAAATAAAGAGTTTTATCAGCGTCTAGACCAATCATGATTAAACAATGCATCATTGTTTATTAGTTTTACTTGAATTATCATCATAATACTTGTTTCTTCTTCTTCAAACACTCACTCACTCACTCACTCACTCACTTACCCATTCATTCGCTTACAGTTTCCAAGCTTTTATCTCGTTTGCATCTCTTGTCGTTGGTATATACCCGAGTGCTGTGCATTCTGCTACGACAGCGCATTTGATAGTGCTTTTACTATTTGATTTGAACTTTGCATGATGCGGCATTCAAAGCTATTGGTTGGCGTTGTCGCCCTGATGGGACTATTCGCTTAACTGGTGCTTTTTTTGCACCTCCAGAAGAATTCCTTGAACAAGTGATGGAGAAATCTGGACGAGAATATTGTAGTGTAAGTTGTTTGTCTGTATACTATTGGTTATATTCACGCGTATATATATATAGCCTTCTGGTCGAATTAGCGAGACTTGCTGTGACTATGAAACAGTCGAGGGTATTACAAATAAACTGGCCCCTACACTCTATGAACTCACGCGTACGCCGTTCTTTAAATATGTTAAGGTAGATGTTTATTAATGTTATAATCAGACTGTATTACTAATAGATAACAACTGTGAAATAGATGGATTTGAATAAAGGATGTTCATTCTGGGACAAGGACGATAAGTGCAATTTACGTAGCTGTGCAGTTAAAGTGGAGGTAAGCATATAGTATTTTAAATTTAGTGTATTAATAAATCTGCTAATTAATTACTATTAATGATAATATTAGAAAAATATGCCAGAAAGATGGTCTAAATCTGTTGTTGATATGAATGAATTTACACCAGCCAATGTAAGTGTTGATACAATTGGTTAGTAAATATTAACAATTTATAATAATGAATATTAGAATTTATTACCATTTAAACGTTACACGATACCTGATAAAGATTTTTGTGTACTAGAAGATGAAATGTCATCAGGTAGTTAGTTAATTAATTTTAGTTATTTATAAATTAAATATAATTGACTTTTTTATAATATAGAGGGAAGCTTCGTGGATTTAACAAAAAATCCTGAGCGATTTACCGGATACACTGGCGAAGGATCATGGCGTATTTGGAGTGCCATTTACGAAGAAAATTGTTTTGGAATGGTAAAAGATGTAGGCATTCCTGAAGAGCCATTTGCCACGTCGCCGAAAAAGTCTGATCAGCTGCCACCCTTGCTGAAAGCACTTGGCAGTGATCAGGACCAAGGTTCTGTTGAAGTATGCACGGAAAAGCGTATATTTTATCGTATTCTATCCGGTAATTATTAATAAGCAATTGGTTAATTAGTATTTATTATTCATGGCTGTTTTAAATAGGATTACACGCTTCAATTTCAATTCATATTTGTGACGAGCATTTCAATCATGAAACTAATCAATGGGAACATAATCTCGACTGCTTTATTACACGTATTGGCAAACATCCAGAGCGATTACAAAACGTCTATTTCAACTACGTTTTACTGCTAAGAGCCGTCACAAAAATGGCACCCTTTTTAGAAAACTATCGTTTTGGTGCCAGTGATGCTTATGAAGATTCAAAGATTAAGGTGAATGGCTATTAGTCTAATGTTGTAAATCTAACCTGGAATAATTATAAATTATATAGCGATTAATGAATCAAGTGGTACAAACGACCATGTCGTGTCCAAGTACATTTGATGAGAATACACTGTTTAACAATGCCGGTACACTACGGCTAAAGGATGAGTTTAAGCATCATTTCCGCAATATCTCTCGTATTATGGACTGTGTTGGATGTGAAAAGTGCCGTCTTTGGGGCAAGATTCAAACATCAGGCATTGGTACTGCTTTAAAGATTTTATTCTCTTATAACGACGATAGCTTCAATGCTCATACTCGACACGATCTACTAAGCCATTACGAGCTTGTTACCTTAATGAACACACTGGCCCGTTTCTCTGAGTCACTCGAAGCCGTGGAACGTTTCCGCAACATCTACCAGGAACGTTTGGCGGCAGAACGACTACTACAGCAACGGCTCGAACGTGAAAAGGCACTGGCTAGGCTACCGGAATTTATACAACGTCTACGTGCCTATATAATAAGCTTTAAGGAGTATATGAACAACTGGACGTGTCGTATTGCCGATGGTTTTGAGGCCATGTCCATTCCGATTCCGTCAGTTATTGATCCACGTCCTTTAGTTGCTGGCTTAGTACAAGATAGTCGTAAGCTAGCCAACTAACACAACGGATTTATTCAGTTCCAATCTACTTTCTTAACGCAATATTATTACTGTTTTTCTTTATAAGCTCTTTCTCTATTACTATCACTATTACTCTCTTTTATTTTTACCAAACATGGATGATTTATAAGCATTGCAACATCATATGCACTAATAAATAGGCTGTTGATTTGAAAAATTTCATTTTCTCTAAACAAAAGCAACGACACGCATACATGCATAGCCAGATGGCGACATGTATATCGTATAAAATCATCCAATGATTAGATAGGGGGACTATTAGCAGTAAAGACAGAGTTATTCCTCCTTCTTGGGGGCAGCAGAGCCAGTGGTTGGCCTAACATATAGCATATATCGTGTTAGTAAATGCTAATAGTCATATTATTCTATAATGGTACTTACAATCCAGCGTAGACCTTGTAGGAGTCGTAGATACCCCATTGCAAAGCGGTAAGTGTACCGATCATCACAATACGGGCATCTAGACCGCGCCAGATACCGCTGAAGCCGAGATCGCGCATGATACGCATGGACAAGGCACCGGTGGATTCGCCTTCGGCCTTTGAGACGTTGTTCAACTTGGAGACGAGTGTATCGGCTGGGTGAGAAACAATGGCGCAGAGAACACCGGCAGCGTAACCAGCCAAGAAAGAGACACCGAGCTGTTGTCCTTTGTTGTATTCATCCTTGGGGCGTGACAAGAAGTTCTTGTAGATGGCTTCAACAATGCTTTCGAACGAGGCAAACTTCATCATGGTGTATGGAATTTGACGCATCCACAATGGAGCTAGACCCTTGAACAAACCGTTGGCACCTTCGGTAGCAACAATCTTTTGGAAGCCAGCGACGGCACTGGAGGCAAATGGAGTGGTTGAAGTTTGCATGCGCACCTTCAATGCTTCCATTGGGCATAGAGCGACATCGGCAATCAATTCGGCGGAAGCGGAGGCACCGAGGTATAGAGCAGTACGGTATTTGTAGCCGTTCTCCTCACCGGCCAAGTCGGTGAACTTCTTCTTGAAAAGTTCGTAGAAACCGTACTTGCAGGCACCCTGCATCGAGTAACCGATCAAGGTTGGAGCCCAGCCAGTGTATAGACCGCTGATACCTTCAGCCGAGCCGATCTTTCTCCAGCCGTCAAAAATACCCGAGTACAAGGTTGGGTTGACCTAATTAGAACAGAAAATAAAGTGTATTAGTCACATGGCATATATTGTTAGCATAAACAAAAGACATATACACAGTTTATTGATTATACAGCTACGCAGATTGCTACATACCTGGCGACGGCATTTTACAAGATCAAGCGGTGTAACAAAGGTGTGCGTAAGACCGCAGGCCATAGCACCACCAACAGCGCAGGTGTAGTAGAAAGCTGGCGAGTACATCTCGATGGCAGAAGCCGCAACAAATGGCGTGGCTTTTTTTTCTACGGGTGATGCAGCCACGAAGCCGGTCGGTGACAGCGCCTTCAGCGCATCCTTAGATGGGTACAAAGACATGGCTAATAGCAGTACTACAGCTACGCTGGTGATCGTATGCTGAACTGTAAAAAGTAGAAGAAGAAGAAGAAGAAGAAGCGGCGGGCCGTTACGGAACGAGACAGGCGCGTGCAAGTACTTTTCTACTCGTTTGCTAACTGGTACACACCCGCACACACACAGTATTTAGTATGTAAGGCCCACTAGTTTGAGTGCGAATTTAAATAATGACGATAAACACGGAGATTGTGCAAATTTTTTCCGATATCTGGATCCGGTTGAATCCGAATCATTAAAGTTATTGAATCATTATGGATTAAAGGATTACGCCAATCGTTATTGATCAGCAAATTACCACGATAATTATAGTAATGATGATGTGGCTATTGTTGCTGCTACTGCACTATTGCCAATCATATTCATGTGGATACACATCCAGAGTAACTTGTATTCCTTCGTATTATTGCTGCATTAACACTAACCATCTCAACAACAACAACAACAACAACACTACTACTACTATACCAATATGAATCGACCTTTGATGCAAGACTATCGCGGCGAAGGTAACAGTCCTTTAACGACCGGTGGCGGGCCAGGGTCACGTCGACAGATGAAAGTGGTCAAGAGTCCAAGTGAGGCCATTGCACTGACCAATCGTTTGGTTGTCAGTCCACGGGATTTCGACCAAAAGGTTCACTATGTCATCGTTAATGGCCAGTTTGTATTTACGGTCTAGTAAGTAGTAGGATTGCTGGTACAATACTGCTGTAGTAACCGAGTGATCGCTAGTCACGACCATACATTTCCTAGCGGGCAAATTGGTTCGTCGAAACTTCAACGTCGTTGGGCACTTTTATCACTTAACCAGGAGGTCGATGTTGAGCCATATAATCCTAGTTTAGAGTCGGACCAATACATTTAGGTACACTTCATTTAGAGGTAAGCTAGCGGTAGTATATAGTCGTTGTTTAATTCATCAATATATAGGTTGGATTCTTAAAAGGCAAAGAAGATCAGGCAGAGCACTTTGATGTTCAGGAAATGAGTCGATTATTTACGCAGGTAAATATTGTTAACATATGTTATTTAATATTAATATAATTGCTAATGACCGTTAATCATGAATGTAATAGAATTATGCTCATCAAGTATTCAGTGTTAAACAGGTAGAACATAGAACAGTATATATATATATAATTCAGCTAATAAAATATGTTTATTCAAATAGCAAATTGTATTTGATTTTCATGGCGTCAATCTTGTAGGCGTTGTATCTGGCGTTGAAATGCTCAATCTAGACGAGGCAGGAGGCAATGGAGGCCGTGGACGTGAGTAACTATAGTTATTACAATCCATTGTTTGACGAGTGCTAATGTATTCATATACGATAGCTAGACCATTCCGTGGTGTACTTGTACAAGAAACTATGATGAATTTTACAAAAGCTGCTGACTCGCCTATTAAACTTAAAGGCGTGGCACGTCAGTAAGTAGCATACCTAGATACAGCCAATAGCGTACTTTCTAACAAATATGCATTGTCTAATAGCCATGCTCAAGCCATTATTGATCCTAATTTTAAATTTGAAGATATGGGCGTTGGTGGTCTAGACCAAGAATTTAGTTCTATCTTCCGTCGTGCATTTGCATCTCGCATTTTTCCACCATCGCTAGTTGAGAAACTAGGCATTCCACACGTTAAAGGTAAATTAGATCAATAACTACTATACTATTTACTGACTATTATTAATAGGCATCCTGTTATTTGGCCCACCGGGAACGGGTAAAACGTTAATGGCCCGACAGATTGGTAGCATGCTTAATGCTAAAGAGCCAAAGATTGTTAATGGACCAGAAATCCTTAACAAATTTGTTGGTCAGTCCGAAGAGAATATTCGTAATTTGTTTAAAGATGCCGAAGTCGAGGTAATTTACTAGCAGTAATCTATGAATGGTCACTAATAATAATGTCAATTATAGTACAAGGAAAAGGGCGAGGACAGTTCATTGCATATTATTATATTTGATGAATTGGATGCCATTTGCAAACAACGTGGCGGTAGAAGTGATGGCACAGGTGTAGGAGATTCAGTAGTGAATCAATTGCTATCCAAGGTAGCGTTTTATTACAGATAGATAGTACTATAAAGCTTAATACAATGCTCTATAGATGGACGGTGTAGATCAACTTAACAACATTCTAATTATTGGTATGACCAATCGACTCGATATGATTGATGAGGCATTACTGCGTCCAGGTCGTTTAGAAGTTCATATGGAAATTAGTCTACCGGATGAAAATGGTCGATATCAAATTCTTACCATTCACACATCCAAGGTAAATAGTTAAATACATTGGAGAGTGAGAGAGTTGTACCAAAATAAACTGACATTTTTGTATTTAGATGCGAGATAATAATATTCTAGCCAATGATGTTGATTTATATGAATTAGCAGCACTTACCAAAAATTATAGTGGTGCCGAAATCAATGGCAAGTTTATTTAATAGTAAATAGTACATTTATTTACCAATTAATATTAAATAGGTTTGGTAAAGAGTGCAGCATCATTTGCATTTAATCGACACGTAAAAGTAAGTATTTTATTTAAGTAATAAAATGAGCTGTATTAATATAATAATGATAATTAGGTTGGTACACTGGCTTCTGTAGCTCCTGATGTAGAATCAATGCGTATTGAACGAAATGATTTCATGGCCGCCTTGGATGAAGTCAAACCAAGCTTTGGTGTAGCCGACGATGAATTAGGCCAATGTGTAATTAATAGTATTATTCATTTCAATCCACATATTGAGGTATATTTGTATTTACTATAATGATACTATACTAATACAAAGACAATCATTATTATAGCGCATATTGAAAGACGGTCGTCTATTTATTGATCAAGTTAAAACGAGTGTCCGCACTCCAGTTATGAGTGTTTTATTACATGGTAATTAGATAATAGATAAAAATGGACATCGATTTGTTAATACAAATACAATTTATATTTAGGTCCACCGGGCAGTGGCAAGACTGCATTGGCTGCTACTATGGCCATGGCCAGTGATTTTCCTTTTATTAAATTGGTATCACCGGAATCAATGGTTGGCTACTCGGAGAATGCCAAAATCAACGCCATTACTAAGGCAAGTCTATTATTTACTACATGGCTAGCTAATAACAATTCAATAGGTTTTTAACGATGCCTATAAATCACCACAAAGTGTCATTGTAGTCGATAATATTGAACGTCTACTTGGTAAATAACCGATAATCAATCGTGGTAAATATTAACAGCTATTGTAATATTAATATAGACTGGGTACCCATTAATAGCCGCTTTTCCAATGGTGTATTACAAGCATTAATGGTACTATTCCAAAAACGGCCACCCAAGGTAATTAATATAATTGTCATTTACACCCATTTATATCATCATAATATGAATAATAACAATGTTAATAAATAATACCATTTGTTGTTATATAGGATCGTCGTCTACTTATCCTTGCCACTACATCGCAAAGATCTGTATTAAGCAATATGAATATGATGGATACATTTGATGCAGATATTTATGTCTCTAATGTCAAGAAACTGGACGAGGTGGAAACGGCCATCACGGTAAGTAGACCCATTATACAGGTATTCGCGTGATCTGACGGTAACACACCACACACAAACACATCACTAGGAACTGGGACTATTCACAGACGAGGAGGCCTTTTTGGCCATGCAGCTGCTAAGCCAGAATAACGTGGAAAACAATTTGGATATTGGCATTAAAAAACTCGTTACAATAGCCGAGACAGCACGGCAAGATGAGGACAAGGTTAATCGATTTGTTGAATTGATCTGCGGTCTTGATGTGCTATCGTAAATAAATTGCCATAAATAACTAGGCCATCACACCAATATGGCTACAATGTGACCTGTTTATTAAAGTGAACGATTTGCGTTATTAGCTTAAGTAGACAATTGAGCACGTGTAGTACACAACAATAGATTCATGTGGTAACTTGAACATATGGCCGTGCTGTGTGTGTACCATGCGCCCTTGACATCTTCCAAAAATGCGTGGTATCATGCGTCTCTTCTGCATCAATGCCCTCTGTTCACTACTGTGTTTTCCAATTTTCTCGGTTTCCTTTTGTAAATCTAGTTGTTCATATCTGTCTTTAATCCTAGTGTATTACCGTTGGCTATTGCGACGTCGACCTATATAACCACCCTTCTAGTAGTAACAACCACAGCAACAAGATTAATACCCGTAATAATACCCGCAATAGTAATAATAATAATAATAAGCAGTGCCATTTTATTAGTATTGGTGCGCTATGACGTCCTTTAATCCAATGATCCCCGTTGACGCATTTACGGCTTCGCCAGAGTCTGTACCAATGAGCAAAGAGCCTAGCCAATTAATGCGTTTAAAAATATCCATTCTATGGTAGCGAACGAGATGGCGCGTAAAGCCTCGCATCTATCCGAGGTGTATACAGGTGCGCCTGTTGCACCAACAACTGATGCGGATACGCAACTGCCATCACCGCCACCGCCATCACCTTGTTTATCGCCGAGTAGTGTACATTCCGCGTCTGATGACCAACCATCCAGTCATCCGACCGATATGCTACCCATGACACCGCTAACACCTCATGGCGAATTAAGTGAAATGACTAAAGAACTACTATCGTTTTGGGAAGAGATTGAACCAACGAATTCCAACGAGTCGTTAAAGCTAATTACCGCTTATCGTTACTGGTTAATAATAGCAATAAGCAAAAGAATAAGCAGTCGGAAAGAGCCATAGATTATCTGACATTACTGATGAATCAGCTGAAAACGTCCAGCTAGAATTAGCAATGAGCTACTGGATTCATTTTTAGAGCCAGATAATAAGTGGTTTCTTAACATTAATGTTGATCTATTAACCGATGATGATGATCTCATTAATAGCATCAATAGTATGGGTGGCAGCAATAACACTAATAGCAGTGGTGTGCGACCACAAAGTAGCGTTGAATTAAATAGTCAACGTGAAAGTGAAGAAATGTTACTGTGGTCATCATTGCCATCACCACCGCCATTGGTACCGGTTACGGCAAGACTTCGATCCAGTCGATCGATACATGCCCGTCCGGTAACTAGTTACGATCTAACTACACCGAATAAAGCAAAAGAACTACTTGGCCCCATTACTGAACAACTCGACACGCCCAACAATAAAACGAAAAGACAAAGTTGTCATTAAGTCCAAAATTTATTACTTGGAGTACTAAAACACTTGTCAAGCGGCAAAAGAGCAACTCGCCGCCAAATAGTGGCAAATCAAAAGATGATGCCACTAGCGGTGACAAGTCTGAATTGTTAAATCAAGTTGGCCGTGGCCGTAGTAAATCTGTCTCTACAACCAAGGAAATGTCTACTATGGTATCAGATCATCGTGGACATCAGCCAGATAGTACAGTGAATAAACTATCTGATATGTTTGCTTTGAAGAAGGATCAGTCTGACTCGGCTGGATTAAAACCGATTATAGTACAGCCTGATGCATTTCCTGATGGCAACGGTATTGTATTTAAAAAGAAATCAGTACTCAAAAGAATATTCTCTGGTAGAAAAAATAGACAACACCCAGAGAGCAATACTAGATACAACAACAATAATAGCGACTGTAAGTTATTAAATCTAGTGTAATTAGTAATTAATTAATTAACTAACTAACTAATATATAGGTTATATGCGTGAACGCTCTGAATCGGCACCTGTAGATTTTAGCGATAATGCACCGATTAGACCGGATCCATTGGCCGAGATTAGCAATTATGAGCGTATAATGAGATCTAATAGTAAACAGCGCTTTAACAAGGCTCGCTGGTCGGTCCAAGGATCTGGTTTGGATGTACGTGACTACCAAACTATACTATTGCCGTCAGAAGCCGCCCAATTACGACGCGACTATCTAGTAAAGAAGATTAGAGAAACCAAGTGAGCCAAAACAATGGCTTATTGTCACCGCCATCGCTCAATCTGGATGGCTCATCAGTAAATATGGTCAATCAACCAGCTGTAAGAGTGAGCATGTTCAATCAAAACATTAACGGCGACGATGATTACGACGAAAGTGAATGGCTCGATGATGAAGGTAAATAATTAGCTAATTAGTTAGCTAGTTAGTTAGTTGTACAAACTGTAACTAATGTCTAATAATTACTCGTAGAAATGGAACAGTTAGAGACGGATCGTAGAAAGGCTGTCTTTAATTTAATTCGGTGTGAGCAAAAGCATTTAAGAGGTCTTGTTTTACTTAAAGGTGCATTTGCCGATCCATTACGCAAAGTACTACAACAACAAGTAGAACAGACATCGACCGAGGTGTTCACTGAAGAGAAATTGGATTGCATTTTTGCATGTGCCATTAAAACCATTCAATTCCACAAAATGTTTCTGCGTGACTTGGAACGAGCGTATGTAGTATAGAAATAACAAGACTGTTTTACTAATATTAATACTATTTAGTATTAAAGAACACGCACAGACTGGCACGTTAGAAAATGCTTATAACGCCTTTAACAACCATGTAAGTAGTTACATCCATAATCTATTATAGATGGCAGTAGCTCATTATTTAAAATAGATGCCAGGATTTAGATTCTATCTTCATTATATGAAGCAGTATCCAGATATGATGGCCACCTTTGACGAACTCTATTCAAGCAACCAACTATTCCGCCGTACATTAGAAGTAAGCTAATTGTTATAGTATGTCATAATGGTATTAATGGATGTGTATTTAATAGGAGTGTGCCGAACAAGTAGAGCATATTAACATTCGTGCCTTGTTAAGCAATCCACTTGAACATATTACCCACTACCACACATTTCTACAAAAGATACTGGAACTGTATTCGTATGAAGATCCAGAATATCACGGTTTTATGAAATGTGTAAAGCAAATCCGTCAAATCAAATCGGAATCGGCTAAACTGTAAGTTATGTGACGGCTATTAAGTTTACCACACTAACCCATCATCCACTCGCTTCTATTTACAGGGCCCGCACTGTTCGACAAGGTGAAGAGGTTAGACAGGTGCAGGCATCGCTCAAGGGTTTAACCATGCCACTGGCCACACCCACCCGCCAACTAATCTATCAAGGCAACTTGTCACAAATGATGATGTTGACCGACAAGACAAAACAGCGGGTCTGTTTCCTATTTAACGATTTATTGGTATTCGCTAAGGAAAAGGATGGTGGCCAACTGTATTACAAGGGCCATATTGATCTTGAAGCAGCGAGTGTACTTGAGGTGCCCTCCGATCAAATAGCGAATGCATTTGTTATAATGGATAAAGTGGATCGCTCTTTCTACTTCCAAGCGGAGACCCCAATTTCTGGCGTCAATGGATCGAGCACCTCAACCAAACCTTGGGCAATCCCCAAGTCATCACCGCTACAGGTAAATAGAATAATCTATATAAATAGATGTGTGTGTGTGTGTGAATGGATGTATTAATAAGTCATCCATCCATCATTAGGTTCTAATATGGCTTCTTCAAAGGTCGACCGACCTGTAGCTTCACCCGATAGCGAATTTAACTTTTTAATTAGTACTGTTTAACGACAACAACTATTCTTCTTTCATCTATTAACAATACTGAACGATTCAATCAATCCAAATCATCTTTTATTATTTTTAATCTTCATGTAAACTACTACTACTACTACAGAAATACACCAAATGATAAATATTTTATGTGTTTCCCACTATTAACGAAATGAGTAAAAAGTCAATGAATTCATTTACCATTAAAACAACACCTATGACCATAAGAATAATACTGCAAATAAACATTATTTCATACTTTTCAGTTATATTGTAATTTATTAATTCATATTCTATTTATTGTATTGTTACTAATTAATACAAAGACGCTATTGATTGATGTATAAAATATTGGCTTTTTCCTTTAATACTGGTTATTCTTGAGACGGTGTCTTTTAAGCACGTCGTTTAATGATAGTATACACACACACACACACACACATCCTAACATCTTTAATTGCTCATAGTGATGATGGCACATACAGATAATAAGCCTCCAATAGATTTCCACTAACATATTATTGTCATTAGTATTAATGCTTTTGGTATTTGGCCTTGCACACGTGTTTCAACCATTGCCCTTTCCCTCTTCTCTTCCTCTTCCACTTATCCTCCTACTCATTCTCGTGCTTGCTACCTTTGTCTATTTCAGTTCATAGTCGTTGTTGTTTACAGTAGTACATCGTCATAACTTTTGTTATATCTAGAAAGGCACCCCAAGTAATCACCCTGCCTTTATTGTAGATTGTTCGTTTTTGAATAACAGACAGTGTGCCGTTGTCCATAAATAGTACACCTGTCTGCATATACCCACGCAAGACTTGCCACCATTGCCGTACTGTTTCATACTTGACCCAGAGTCTATTGTGCGTAGTGCTGTTTCATTCGTGCCTTACTCTTTGTCGTCGACTATCCTTCGTAAGATTCCTTTCTAGCTTGAGTCAACATCTTTATTCTTCTTCTCGCACCTTAAGTAGTGCCTACCTTTGCATAATCAGCTATTAGTATACCAGTGTTATAAACAACACACACACACCCTTGTTTTTGCTGTTCACCATGAATATGAACTATATTCGTAGAGATATGGGCGGTGATGCAGACGCTCATCAAGGTAAGTAGTTATGGTAGTGTTGCTTAGATTGGTCTTGTTCATAAATTGTATGTGTTATGACTTTTAATGTAGCACCCATGTCTGAATTGAAGCTATTAATCATGACACTGCCCATGGAATCGACAATTCAGCAATTTTTAACTTATTTTGTGTTGATTCTTTTGTGTCTATCCGAACGTGCGGCCAGTTATATGTTGGAGCGATATCCTTATCGGTAAGTGGTTTATGGTAGTTAATGGACTGCACCATAAGAGCACGTAGTCCCAATTAAGCAATCTATTAACTCCGTCGTTTTAGCTATCCAGTACATCGACGTCAGATATTCTTTAGAACTGGCTTTTATTCAATGACCACTATTCTGCGCTATCTTATTATGTTGGCGGTCATGAGCTTTTTGCCTGGTGTTTTTATTTCTGTGGTAAGTGGATTTAATAGATGGTAATTGTATGGTCTATTAATTCGCTATTGTTATGTGATATGATATGATATGATATGATATAATAGATGGTTTCTTTGTCGGCTGGTCAATTGCTCATTGAAGTGATGCGGGCCAAGTAAGTTGCTAGTGTGGCTTATAGTATGTTATTGACCAACCATATTTTGCTATTTTGCTATTGTTTGATTGTATAGTACTATTAGTCGAGGCAGTGAACTGGCCCCCCTTGCCTCTCCATTAGACTATCGCAAGGTGATGCCCAGTATGCAACAGTCCCACGATGAAGAGTGTTAGATTTGTAGTAATGCTGCGGCAGTCAAATTAGCCAAATGACTACTGGGCACAGTTTTATTAGTCTAAACGTATAGCGTATAGCGCATAATGTGTATCTGTCGTAAATGATGGACACGTTTCTTATTGTGTATCTGATTCTTGTTTTTCTATTCCAATAACCATTCCATGGATTTCTTTTAATGTCAATTACTGCATTTGCTTTTTATTATAGTCAACTACCTATGACTATACAGCCAATTGAACATGGAAATCCATATTTTATTGCATAAAGAATGGAACACTTTCTCGAACTATCTAATCATTCTATTTGAATAATAGTAACACTATAGAGTTACTAATATGTTAAGTGTACTGTGTCTAATTAATAATTTTATTCATTTTTGATTTCACTTCCTGCTTCATAACGAACAAAATCGACTACACGAATGGCTTCGACGTTTTGTTCACGAGCAAAGTGAGTTAGCATTTCAGCTACAGTGCCATTACCACGCAGCGATGGCTGTCGGAGTAGAGCGGTACCGGCTGCCTCTTCACTCGTCTCATTTGCTGGTACATCAATCATCGTTGGTGCAAATCCTACTACTTGACGAGCTAGATCACGACCTAGAAGCGTCAATGCCGTACCGAACCCAGGTGCAGTAATGACTGATGTGTTAGCTTCAGTTGCTTCAGCTTCCACCAATACAAGCGATGCTATACGACCAGCAGCCGCATCACTGCCACCATGGGCATATCCAACAACACGACGCATTATTTGTGGTGAGTCTACGGCTTCACCATCCATAATAACTGCACGACGTAATGCTATCTTTTCACCCAATTTTGATATGGCATCTAGAATACCTTCATTAACGGTTTTTGGAGCCATCGTTGGATCGATAGAGGGTGCATTTTCTGGTAGTTCTAGTAATGGTGCCCCAACAGTGCTGATTCTGGAATACTTTTGGCCAATTTATTTACCGAGCATGGTGTTGCATTAGATGGAAAATCACCAGCCAACATAGCTGTAATCGCTGCTTGATCAGCAAGTTTACGGAATACGGAATTTTTGGCTACAAAATCAGTTTCACAAGCCATCTAAATAAATTATAAATTATAAATTACAAATATTATGATAATTAGCATTGATATTATTTTTGGTTTGTAATTTGGATTATTTACTTCAACTAAAACACCGCGGGCACCTGGACCGGCAAGTACTGCCACTAAACCTTCACTGGTTACTCGTTCAGCTAGCTTGGAAGCCTTCTCGCGGCCCACACGTCCAAGCTCCTCTTGTAGCCAGTTAAGTGCCGAATCATAATCGTTTGGGAATTTCTCTGCTGCTGCACGGGCCCGTGTCATCGGTGCCTGTGTATCTTGTCGTAAACGCTTTACCATAGAGGCAAGACTAGGCTTACTGGCTGCTGCTGTTGTTGCCGCAGCAGTGGCCAATGCTCTTCTCACCGTCAATGTGCTGGTGGCAACACGTGAAACAACACGGTATGGCTGAATAGTCAACAACATTGTTATGTAAAATTATCAACAATAATAAAAAGAAAAGAAAGCAAGCCGATCTGTGCCGTATCATCTATAATCTGCACTGATTCAATTCATATTGATCCAGTTAACTTTACGCAATAGATCATCTCGATCTACTATCAACTGATACTGCAATTGACTATGTTTGGGAATTGATTGATCAATAATAAGACGAGATCTTTTTTGTGATAGTTTTATTAGTGTCGGTACTGGTTTATTTTGCTACTCGTTTTTGCCCATAAATACGGCGTTCTATTTACACGGTAAAACTATCGGTTTTCTATCTATCTACCTTACTTATTGCTATTGACGTGGACGCATACCACTGTATTTCTGTTGCATTCTCTATTTGCTTGCACCTTATAGATAGATAGTTTGTCCGCCAATTGACCGAATATATAGTTTGCGCCACTATGTCGCCTAGTAACGTATTGGATAATGGCGAGCTACTTCAGCGCTGGCTCACTCGTCTATCCGGGCTATCTGAACTACAGCTACCCACCGACTATCCACGACCCACACCGTTTAAAGTTGTAGAAGCAGTGCAATCGGTACCATTACGCAAAGAAACCGGTCTAGCACTCCTTCGACTGTCACTGAATGCAACAGCAGCCACCGAAGAAGCTATGCCGCCTTCGCCATTTACGGTGCTGTTAGCGGCATTTGTTGTACTGCTACACCGCTATACTGGCGATGAAGATATTGTTATTGGCAGTTCATCAGCTGCTGCTAATCCTCTAGTGCTTCGTGTTGGTTTAACTGATGAAGACACACTAGAAGATGTTATTCGTAAAGTGCAAAAGGTATATTTATTAACTATTGTTATTATTAAGTAAATACTAATACAATACACATACTACAGGTAGAAGAAGAGGCAGCAGGAGATGAAATACCATTTCCTCTATTACTTGATGGTCTTTGGAAACGCGATCATAAGAAAACAGGTGCCACTTCACCAACACCACCATTCAAAGTACGGTTCTTTGACCGTACGGACACCAATCCAGACACACTGGCTCAAACAACAATGACTGATCTAACGATTATTATACATACACGTCCATCGAGTACACATCAGCTATGGCCACAAGTGGAGGTGCAACTGGCCTATAATCAAGTACTATTTTCAAAGAAGCGTATTGAGCATTTAATTGCTCAACTTATTCAGGTCGTTGAACACGGTTCAGGTGAACGTATTGGCTATATCAATTTGGTCACCGATCTTTGCAATGAGGCAGTGCCCAATCCAACAACCGATCTACATTGGCGTACCTGGCCCGGCTCTATTACGCAAAAGTTCATTGATAATGCATGTGCCCATCCAAATAGACCGTGTGTGATAGAGCATAAAGAGGATGACAGTGCTGTTGCTTTCGGTGTCGAAAAGAGCCACGAAGACCAATCATCTGATATGCGAGTATTTACATATACACAAATACGCCGAGCTGCATTACAAGTTTGCGAGCATTTAATCCGCAGTGGTGTAGAACGTGAAGATGTCGTGGTGATCTATGCTTATCGTGGTGTAGATCTAGTAGTAGCCATTATGGGTGTATTAATGGCCGGTGCCACCTTCAGTGTTATCGGTAATTCATGAGCTAATTAATCAATCAATCAATCAATTAATTAATTATATAAATTATAGACCCAGCCTATCCACCGGCACGTCAAAACATCTATTTATCGGTTGCACAGCCACGAGCAGTAATTATGCTGCAACGGGCAGGAAAGATCGATCCTGAAGTACAAGCCTATATTAACAAAGAGTTATCACTACATTGTGAAGTACCGGCCCTTCAATTACTAGATGATGGTGTACTACTAGGTGGCCAACTAGATGACAATACCGCAGATTGCCTAGAAGGCACTACTGGCGACGATAATTCAGCTATGCGACCTGTAGGCATCGACTCTATTGGTACGCTATCATTTACTAGTGGCAGTACAGGTATTCCTAAAGGTAAGTTGTTAATAGTTTTTAGTTAATTAATTACTAATTATTAATTACTATTTAATTAATAGGTGTACGTGGTCGTCACTTTTCATTGACCCACTTTTATCCATGGATGTCTACTGAATTCGGTCTAAGTGAATTGGATCGATTTACAATGTTATCGGGCATTGCTCATGATCCAATTCAACGTGATATTTTTACACCTTTATTCTTTGGTGCTGAATTACATGTGCCCACTGCAGATGATATTGGCACACCGGGTCGACTCTCCCAATGGATGGCTGATCAATCAGTGACTGTAACCCATTTGACACCGGCTATGGGTCAATTGCTATCAGCCAATGCTACCACGGCTATTCCATCATTGAAGGCAGCCTTTTTTGTAGGCGATATCCTTACCAAGCGTGATTGTCATCGTTTACAGCATTTAGCACAGAATTGCCGTATTGTTAATATGTATGGCACGACAGAGACACAGCGTGCTGTTTCGTACTTCACTATTCCGGCTCTTTCTAATGATTCACTCTTTCTTACCGCGTGTAAAGAAGTTATTCCAGCGGGTCGTGGTATGAATGACGTCCAGCTACTGGTTGTTAATCGAACGAGTCGTCAAACCTGTGCGGTCGGTGAAGTGGGCGAGATTTACGTAAGAAGCAGCGGCTTGTCTGAAGGCTACTTGCGACTAGAAGAAGTGACACAAGAAAAGTTTTTGACCAACTGGCTTGTTGATCACACTGTGTCGAATAGTGCAGATGCAGCGCCAGCACCGAATGAGTTCTACAAAGGATTACGTGATCGTATGTACCGTACAGGTGATTTGGGTCGTTATCGACCTGACGGTAATGGTAAGTATAAACTGTTTTATTAGTAATTGGCACTTATAGTTACTTGACTGGTTGTTATTAGTCGAATGTACGGGTCGGGCTGATGATCAAGTAAAGATTCGTGGTTTCGTATTGAATTGGGAGAAATTGATACACATTTATCGCAACATCCACGTGTACGTGAAAATGTAACACTCGTTCGTCGTGACAAGAACGAAGAACAAACGTTGGTGGCCTATTTTGTGCCATTACTCCCTGAAGATGATCCTTCTGAACAAGGTGATGCTACCGAAAGTGGTATGAGTAGTATGGATGAAGCATCTTTACCGGGTAATGAGCGCAATTATCATCGATTAATTCGTAATATTCGTGATTATCTGAAGACAAAACTACCAAGTTACAGTGTACCCAGCTGTAAGTAACAGTATCAATAGTAATAACAACAGTATTAATGATTTACTAGTATTTGTGCCAATGGCTAAAATGCCACTTACACCTAATGGCAAGGTGGATAAACCAGCGCTTCCCTTCCCAGATACTGCTCGATTGACTGGACGTCGTGGTGGTAAACATAGAAAGCAGCGTTTATCACCCACTGAACAAGCAGTGCACGATATTTGGGCCCGTTGTTTGAATCAGCCTATGGTATCAGTTACAGATAACTTCTTTGATTTGGGTGGTCACTCGATTTTAGCCACTCGAATGATATTTGAAGTACGTAAAGAATGTTGTGTAGACATTCCATTGGGTCTTGTTTTTAGAGAACCAACAATTCGTGGTATGAGTAAGGAGATTGATCGTATTAGAGATGGTGATTTTGGTTTTGCCTCTACGGATATTGCTGGTACAAGTGCAACGATTACCGAAGAACAGCCATCTACTGCACCCACAGCCATTGATGGTGTCACCGTGGATTATGCAGCTGACCTACAAATACTTGTTGATGAATTGGCCGATACATATCCACCACTCGAGCAGTTCCCATTAGATAACGTGGAGGGAGAGAAGCAGCCTACTTTCTTCCTCACGGGTGTGACGGGCTTTTTGGGTGCTTTCTTGCTTGCTCGTTTACTTAATAGGATGCCGACAAGTCGTGTTTACTGTTTAGTGCGTGGTAGTGATGCCGTATCAGCCATGGAACGTATACGCAAGAACTGTGAAGCCCACCTAGTATGGCAAGAACAATGGGCCAGTGATGCCGCATTATTGCTGTTCCTGGTGATCTGGCCCAACCACATCTTGGTGTAGCCGATGCAGAATGGCGTCAATTAACTGAATCAGTTGATGTTATTATTCATAACGGTGCTTTGGTAAGTAATATTACGATTATTAATGTTGTAAACTTATATTGTAAATAATAGGTACATTGGGTGTACCCATATCAGAAATTACGTACTCCAAATGTATTGGGTACACTAGAAGCGTTGAAGCTAGCCTCGGAACACCGAATTAAACCATTCCACTTTGTGTCATCTACATCAGTACTCGATACAGCTCATTATGTACACGAAGGTGAACTACGCATAGGCAATGAAGATGGTGGTGTACTAGAAGAAGATACACTAGAAGGTAGTCGTACAGGTCTACATAGCGGTTACGGTAAGTATTTAATATTGTTATTATTATTGTTGGGCTGAATAATAACTGTTTGTGGCTATATAGGTCAATCTAAATGGGTAGCAGAAAAGTTAATTATGGAAGCACGTCGACGTGGATTGCCCGCCACTATTATTCGTCCAGGCTATATTTTGGGTGAATCACATACAGGCGTAACCAATGCCGATGATTTCATTTGGCGCTTGGTTAAAGGCTGTTTGCAACTGGGCCAAGTGCCTATTATGTCTAATGTGGTTAACATGTGCTCAGTTGACTATGTGGCCAATATTACAGTTGAAGTGGCGTGTAAATCACAAGGTATCGATAGAGGTGTTTACCACATATTCAACACCCAACGGTAAATAGTATTATATATATAGGATTATTTATTAATTGGTGTTTACAATAGATTCCGGTTTAGTGATTTGTTCCAGGCATTGCCCCGATTTGGCTATAAAGTAGATGCCGTCGAGTATGTCGTATGGCGTAAACAGTTGATGGACTTTACGCTAAGTGCAGCAGATAATGCGCTCTATCCATTACTGCATTTTGTACTTGACGATTTACCTACATCGACCAAGGCACCCGAACTAGATACTAGAAATACGAAGCGTATTCTAGAGGATACCGACATTACTTGTCCTAACATGGAAGCACTATTGGGTCTTTATTTTGCATTCTTAGTTAAAGTAGGCTTTCTTCCCTCGCCACCTCCTCTTGCAGCTGGAGAAGCGGCCGACGCAAGAGAAGCGTTACCTACACTCACTGCTCAAGTGACGCTAGTAGGTCGCACGAGTGGCAATAACTAGAAGAATAGAATAAGCTTTTTTTGAATATGCAACCTATTTGATTATCATTCTTGTTTTTACAATACAAATTATTGTATTTATCTAATAGTTTTGGTTATACTAATAGTGTTTATTTAGTGGTGTAATAGAATTGGAAAATATATATATATTATTAGTATCTATATAGACCGTATTAATAATCCAGCATTATATTATGTAGCACTTTTTTGTATTAATGATAAAGAAAATGTTGTATTATTTGTATAATTTAAGTATGTTTCTAGTGCAAGCTTTGTTAAAAAGTATATTAACGTGAATATATAACATAATTAAAGATGAAAATAATTACGCTATAAGCATTTTAGGATTAATTAATCCTTTACTTACATTAAACGTCTATAATAGCTTTTATTTAATTTATGGATTGGCTAATTAAATTAATTAGATAATTGATTATATCAGCCATGTAATGTTAAATATTTGCATAGTTCTTCATCTTGTGCAAACAATTCAAAAGAATCGGCTGGTACACTGGCATACAACTCGGTTCCATCGATTGTCGAGCTTGTATCGCTAGGTGGAACACCTATATTGCAAACAGGCGGTCCATATATAGCGCCAGCACAACGAAAACGAATTGGTTTTCCATGTCCAAAGTCTGCAGAATACAAATCAGATTTGGACCAATCGGTCAGGCAGAGATCTAGTTCACAGAACCTTTTAAGTATAAAATCTAGCGTTGGCCATTCAGTATGCAAGTTGGCCGCCTTAACAAGTAGCTCATCAATATAATTTTCATCGATTTTGTTGATTTCACGTCGAATCATGGCTGCTAAATAACCAATAGACTGTGAAAGAATATCTTTAACCGTAATCTTCATCATAATAGGCAGTGTAGCATTACCGAAATAATTAAGTGGTATTTTATCTGGTAGACGAGATCTTAAATTCAGTGGAATAGTAAGGACTCGAATGTCGCTGCTACTTTCCACACGCAGCTGTGCTCTTATCAAAAGAGCATTTAATGCATCAAGTGTAGATATCCATGGCACCGAGTCTTTTTGATCGGTGGGTATATCGGCTTGCACATCAGCTTTTAATTTGGCTAGATTATCTGCAGTAGCATAAAGAATAGCCGTTTTTTGAGGTTTTAGTAATGACGTAATGCTAAGACCGGTAGGAAAAGATAGGGCGCCTGTATTAGTCAGGCGACTCTTTAGCAAGGAACGGTTCGATTCAAATGTGGGCGGTGAGTCGCCACGCACATAGTCCGCCCAAACGCGAACAAATTGATTAGCGCTAGCAATATCGACTATCAAATGATGCTGTAGAGTGGCAATTGCCACACCGCTATTATTAGCAAATCGTGTGATCTTTACCACACAAAGCGGATCCCCACGTTCAGCTGCCAATGGTTCAGTGTCAAAGTCCAATGGTATATCAGCGTAGCGCCAATGCGGCCCCAATTTATCAAAGTCGGTCGTAATGTGTGTTTCGTACAGACGTATTCCTTCATCAGATGGCCGAATTTCTATACGATTATCCTCGGTTTTGCCTAATCGTCCATAGTAAATGGAAAACTGATTTAACGTTAGCCGTAATCCTTTAATCAGGTCATCTGTTTCATAAACGTAGCAGAATGGTCATGATTACGGTAAAGAAACGTTGGCTTAATATGGACGGATGGCTGGAATAAATCAACATCGTTTAGCCTAATGGCTTGTTCCGGCAAAGATGTATCGGGTTTAATCAGCTGTACAGGTAGATGGCGGCTCATTTTGTTGATTGTGCGATAAGTTATAGTACACTGCTTCGTTAGTGGCCTGTCTTTATATAAAAAATAAAAATTGATAATCTATTGAAATCCAGATGTGACTCAGAGTTAGTTTTTTACTATTAAGACCAGCTATATAATGCTTTAATGGCAGCTTGTTTGGCCCAATGATATTGATTTATACTGAATAGCGCATGTCGAATGCAATTAAAACAAGTTTATTCGGGACTCCGATGTGTACAAAATAACAGCAAAATAGTAATTGAATTGCTCAATTTATAATGACTAAAATGCTAGTGTATTGTTTGTGCAGTTTATAGTAATCTAGTAATTAATTAAATCACGCACTTTTTTATTTAAATAACAACTGTTAAATAAATAGTCTATATGAACCATTAAATGGTTTACAACGGTAAATGGATTACTAAACCAAAAATCATGACCCGTATAAATATATATATACAAGACTTCAGCACCAATCCAATTGCACGTCAGCAAAACAGGCCCACATTTTTAGTGGACATATTAGGAAAGAATAAGGCGAAAAACTCACCTATTATCCTTTGACCGAATTCTTCCCACGATGACCACCTAATATGAACACGGGTGGAGAGAAATGTAAGGACAAAAGACGAGGCACTGACGACATCGCGACTGGCATCGTCATATTCAGCAGTAGTTAGTGTGATGAAGGAGAAGACAGAGGCGCCGTATATAAACACCGCATGGTTGCACATAATCTTTTCTGTCTGTAAAGCTTCTAAATAGTATCTTGCAGTACTACCGCCGCTGCTTCTTCGTCTTTCTTTCCTATTCTTGCAGCCACGACTACGACCATTGTTGCTTCTGCTGCTACTACAGCTATTGTTCTTGTTTTCTTTTAAACGCGTTGTCTATGCGTGTTATTTCTTTTTTCCATTCATTACTGTAAAATGTCAGTTCAAACTTGCGCTGCACGGCACTGGACTCGTCACCAGTCGCGTATGGCTGCTGCTGGTGCCGCCGTACGTATGAGCGGCTATGGCAGCGTGCGAACTATAGCATCAACAACACGGCCCTCCCCGCTGACCACCTCGGGACTGTTCAAGTCTATTGGTTTGCGCCGTGAAGATAAAAATCGATGGGAGAGAAGAGTTGCTCTGACACCACATCATGTGGAGAAGCTGGTAAAAGACTTGGGTGCTAAAGTGTATGTTCAGCCATCGACCAATCGTACATTTCGCGACTGGCGCTACGAAAAGGCAAGTGGGAAATATAATATTTATTATAATGTGGATTTGTAAATAAACGTATTTTATAGGCTGGTGCCATTGTTACCGAGGACCTGTCACAAGCAGATATCATTTTTGGTATTAAAGAAGTGCCAGTAGAGAAATTGATACCCAACAAGACGTATGTTATCTTTTCACATACTCATAAAGCACAGCCATATAATATGCCCAAATTGCAAGCTTTCCTAGATAAGGTAGAACCAATCAACCGCTATTTATGTATGTGATGTCTAATGAATTATATAACACTATAGAATATCCGTGTTATTGATTATGAGCTATTGACAAACGATGCTGGTAAACGCACCGTGCTATTTGGTCGTCATGCCGGTATCGTTGGTATGATTGATGGTCTACATGGCCTTGGTCTTAAATTACTTGGCATGGGCTACGATTCACCCTTTATGGTAGGCTAACAGATTAGCTTATGGCAACAACTGATTGACCTTTTAATTAGCATGTTGGCATGTCGCATTCATATCGATCACTAGCATCGGCCCGTCTTACACTTCAAGAATTGGGCAATGAAATAGCCGATGGAGGCCTTCCAGAATTCTTCCATCCTATGACATTTGTATTCACCGGTACTGGCAATGTATCTCAAGTAAGTATTTAAATAATACTAAGCATATTGATAATGTTAATCATATTGCTGTGTGTATTGGCTGATTAACTAGGGAGCACAAGAAATATTTCGTCAATTACCACATGAATTTGTGGATCCTTCCGAGTTGGCTCAATTAGTCAAATCAAAAAGTACGTATTTGACATCAATTGCTTGTTAATCATCTAATACTGTCTAAGATTTAAATCGTAGGAAATTGTATGGGTGTGTGGTCAAGTCAGAGGATCATTTGGTTGGCAAAGATGGCTCACCTTATAATCAAGAACATTACCGAACACATCCACAAGAATACACTTCAAACTTTTATCAAAAGGTATTATAGCCATTTATTAATTCAATAGATTGTTAACTATTATAACAATAACCTAGTACGCACCATATACTACAATGCTAGTTAATGGTGTTTATTGGGATAAAGGCTTTCCACGTCTGCTTACCAATGAGCAATTAAGAGCTATTCAACGCTCACCTGAGTGTGATAGTCGTATGATTAGTGTAGCCGATATAAGCTGCGATGTTAATGTAAGTAGCATGTTAACTATTGTGTAGTTATAAATGCTAATATTACTGCTCATTACAGGGCTCTATAGAGTTTATGTCGCATATGACTGATATAGAAGCACCTTTTTACTATGTTGATGCCGTTAAAGGTGTTGACCATCACGAGTGAGCTACAACTATATACAAAATGATAATAATATTAATAGTAATGATTTTTATAGTGTGGAAGCACCAGGTGTACAAGTATTGGCTGTAGAGAATCTACCAACTGAGATGCCTATTGATGCTAGTGAACACTTTAGTCAAGCGCTATTTCCAATGGTTAAAGAGTTGGTAAATATAGAGTAGATATGATGACACCAATAATAATAATTAATATCAATATTTAGATTAAAGGCAATTCAAAGTTACCGGTATTCGAACGGGCAACCATTTGTGAGAATGGAAAATTACGTGAACGTCATCAACATTTAACACAGCATTTGTTCAAAGCATCTGCCTCGTAAGTGGACAATAAAATAATATGTATTATTTATTTATTAATTAATTAATGGGATTATTTTAGATCATCTGGCACTGATGCAACATCTACAATTCGTAAGGAAAGCAAGCGTATTCTTGTTCTTGGTTCAGGATTTGTGGCCGGTCCATTGATTGATTATTTGGCTAAATCAAAGGATTTTGAACTAGTTATTGGTATGTAGTTATTAAAAGCATATTTTATTGATTAATACCTATAGCGATATTTATAGCTAGTAATAGTCTACCGGATGCCAAATCACTGGCCAGTCAGCATGATAATGCTACAGCCATAGCAGTTGATGTCTCTGATAAACAGCAGCTATCATCGCTTATTGAGGGTATGAATGCTGTTGTAAGGTGAGACTGCAAGCTATTCACTAGTTTTAAATACTGATGGTATTTATGTGTGTATGTATGTATATATATAGTCTTGTACCTGCTTTTATGCATAGTAAAATTGCCGAGTTATGTATTGCCAAAAAGGTACATATGATCACAGCGAGTTATGTATCGCCAGAAATGCGTCAACTTGATCAAAAGTAAGTAGATGATTGTGTATCAATACATAAATAATAACCATTTTATGGTAATTTAATAATTAGAGCACAAGATGCCGGTATTACCATATTAAATGAGATTGGTCTTGATCCAGGCATTGACCATATGTCGGCTATGAAAATGATTGAAGAGATTAAATCGAAAGGTGGCAAGGTTAGTTATACTGTCTAATGAATAGTATATGGCTTATACATATTTTAATGATAGATTCGTGGGTTTACATCGTGGTGTGGTGGTTTACCAGCGCCGGAACTGTCCAATGTGCCGCTTTCCTACAAATTCAGTTGGTCACCACGCGGTGTAATGCTGGCTGCACTTAACGAGGCCCGATTCAAGTTAAATGGCCAGGTAAAATGTTTGTATCTATTTTGTACTGTACTATAACACATTCCACACTAGATGCGTACCATTCCAGGCAGTGAATTGCTTAAACAGCGATTTGCTAAAGTCAATATGATACCAGGATTTGCTCTTGAAGGCTTGGCTAATCGTGATTCACTTGGCTATGCAGATATGTATGGTCTAGGATCTATTGATCAATTAGACACCATGTTCCGCGGTACTCTACGTTACCAGGTAGGTCATAGCATTAATATTAACATTAATAGTAATATACATTTTTATTAATTGAATACTGTTATAGGGATATAGTGAATTATTAGCCATGTTTAGTCAACTGGGTCTATTAGGAACCTCATTCTCATCAGGATCATCTAGTAACTTTGATAGCTGGGTAATTAACTAATTAAATAACAACACTATACACATTCACTACTAATTACTACTACCATTATTATTAGACTCAATTCTTGGATTATATGATCGTCAAGGGTCAAGATAGTCGATCACTTACTAATGAATCACGTATTCAGTTGATTAAAGACCGATTAAATGGATCGGCATCGACTGAACAGATTAATGTATTGCTGGATGCACTACGCTATCTACACTTGATGCCTACCACTCAAACGACATCGGCACTATCAAATCCACGCTTCAGTTTAACAGCCGCATCGCCCATTGATGCATTCTCTAACATATTGGCCGATCGACTTGCCTATGCACCAGGTGAACGCGATCTTGTTTTACTTCATCACGAATTAGATGTAGAACGCCGTGATGGTCAAAAGGTAAACACTACCGGCCATTCTATTCTAGTGTAAATAGTACTAATAGCATCGATTAGGAAAAATACACCTCAACACTAGCTAATTATGGCACATTTGGACAAGTAACTGCCATGGCTAAAACAGTTGGACTACCCGCTGCCATGGGTACTGAACTTATTTTACGAGGCAAGTACATTTTATAATAGCCCATTCATTATACTAACTAACTGCTACTATACTAATTATTTAGGTGGACTAAAGACACGCGGTGTATTGACTCCTACACTAAGCGAGATCTACACGCCAATACTAGAACGATTGGAGCATGAAGGCGTTAAAATGATAGAAAATCGTACCATCTACGCATAATCTCTCTCTATCTTTCTCTCTATCTATTCATAGCACGCTATGTCTATAGTTTATAAAAACAATAGTACAAATCTTTGTTTAACGGCATTGCCACTTTCAATAAAGACAAAAAAGAAATACAAATTCTGTATGTGATTTACTGATTGATAGTAACATCTATACACACACACATTCTCTCTCTCAATACAAATCTAACATGTATTACTCTGTTTCAATCATATCATGGAAGTGTCATTGTTGCTGTTGCTGTAGTTGCTATACGGGACAATAAAAGATAATATAATTTCCTTGTTCTTTACTACATAGCTTGTCCATCATATTTTAGATTAATTAGACCGGCTCCCGCAATACCATGCTGGGTGAGTGCATTCACTGTAGTGGCCGTTTGACGATAGACTCGCTCTAAAGAAGAGTTTGGCGAACGACCCAATGATACTGAATAGTGCAGTTGTATTAGCTATACTATTAATTGTTTGCATGTGGATGCAACTCACCGATAATAGCACTATTTAATGCATCGGCTATCGGTTGACGACGACCTGTATCGAGTAGATAGGCCACCACACTATTACTAGGATCAGGATAGGCAAACAACGAAAATATATTCTATATAATAATAATGATAATAGTGAGTATTATACTATTGTCGCCATCATAATTACTTACCACTAAAGCATCGCGTACACTAGGCCGTTGATCGAATTGATAGTCTTCTTGTAGTTTTTGTCCATATATCATGGCTTCTTGCATCGCTGGATCTAGTAGCTGGTTTTCTATTTCTACCGACTCTTCACCGGTAGCTGGCCTCTTTTTACTGGCTTGACTAGAACGGGACAGTTCAGTATGGTTACTTGATCCATCTTGATCCAAATCCATTGGCTGTGCTTTATCATTAGAGGTAGGTGGTGGTGGTGTACATAGACGCATCAGTTCTACAAACTCTTGACATTTTAATTGGAATAGCAACATGCCATTACGTTTAAAGACTTCAGGGTAGTGTTGATCAATTAATTCTTTTGCATAACTAATATTACCACGCATCACTGCTTCATAGATATCTAAGGGTATAGATGTAAGTACCAACTCTATCTACTCATCTATTGCTTACCTTTACGTAGCTCCACTTCATCAATTGAATTATCTTTAGTATCGGTTATCATACTGGTTGAGGCTATTTGCATATCATCACTTTTGTCCGATGTGGATGATTTGGGCTTCAATTGATCAAGTACAGTTGTCCAGGGCGATCAAGTGCATCTCTAGCAAATACTTGTGCGGCATCATGATATCCATGATGTAATAAATGATCAAGTACCAATTCTTTTAACATTTAGGTAATTCTGTTTCAGCTCGTCGAGTATTGGTAACTGAATCTGATTCTAAAGAATTACTGGCACTGCTAGCTGATAATGCCGGTAGAGGCGCGGTATTAATTGCTTGCCATAATCGCGCCTTTTCTTCCTATTCATATTATTAATATCTATTCTACAATATATAATATATATATAGCCATATCATTACCCGAATATATTGATGAATATCAAATCGGAAAGGTCGGTCACCAAAGTTAACCAATATTCTTTCCTGTGGTGTACGCATACCAACTGAGGGAAGTAGCGGCCATTCAAGTCATTAAATGCCACACCTATAAATATGGTTAAATACTTATATTCATATATGTTTCAATCATTTCTACTAACCAAGATTCATGCCATTCTTTGTAAAAAATGATGTCTTACTGGCAAAATTGACACAACAGCCAATAATATCTCCAGTTGAAAATGTCGGTCCATATTTCTGTCCTGTGCCACTACAACAGAATTTATGTCCATCATCGCCGTGATAGCCCCATGAATCCAATTCCCATCCTATATATTTATTTATTAATTAATTAACTATATTATTATTATTATTACCTGGCAATCGCTTTAATGAAACACTAGAGGAACTAAATCCAATACCAATGTATCTATATAGAAATTAATTAATTAATTAATCTATTGGATGGCCAACTATCTAATCAAATACTTACCCATCACGCCCTTTACTAATGATTTCTACTTCAAAATAATAAATACCTGCTTGTACAGGCATTGGGCGATTTGCACGTAACGCTGCCGCATCATTATCTGACTTGCCAGAACCTAAACTTACTCATTAATATTTACTATTCAGCGTAGATATATATATATATATATATAACTTACCGATATAAGTTACGCTTAATCCATCACGCGAAACATCCAATAAAGGACATCGATCATTACTGTTCCATATAGTGGGTGGTCTTAATGAATCGCGCCTGTTATTACTGTTATTACTATCATTTAATGAACTCGATAGACTAGGCAATGTACGACCCGTATTACTAGAGGTATCAAAGTGACCAGGAATACCTCTGCCTATAGATCCACCGAAGGATGCACCAAAAGAGAGTTGTGAAGACGGTGAGGATTTCTGCTGTTGCTGTTGCTGTTGCTGTTGCTTAGTAGCTACAAGCGCTGCATAGCCAGTATCAAGTAAATAATCAGGAACAAACGATGGTGCAGTCGTCTAAATCCATTCATTAGATACAATTAAGTACATAGCACAAATACAAGTGCTTACTTTACGTATTTTAGTATCTGGTGCTACTAAACTGGTTAATCCAGCTGATGCCATCGATATTGGACTGTTATATTCAATACCGCTTCCGCCGGCCAATGTTTGTTCACGGGCCTGTGGATTTCGATGAATAGATGCATCAGGAGATAATAGACCAGGCCATAGTGTATTCGCTGAATAATTGCTTAAAGATGAAGGTGGCTGTGGTGGTGACGTAGAAGTAGAAGTAGAAGGTGTCGACGAAGACATAGTGACTTCTAAGCGATGACCACTTTGACGACGCCAATAACTATTGCTGCTGTTATTTATTGAGGGATTTACACGAACAAATCGATCACTCGCCAATGCTGATTGTTCGCTACTATCACTATTTATAACTGGATAATTCTCGGGATTGTCTTCAGATGCGTCGGTAGTAGTAGTAGTAGTAGGGGATTGGATATATGCTGCCATGGATGTTAGTAAAGATTCAGAATCGTTTAAATCTCCCAACTCTAGACGAGGTGGCCGTATTTCATCCAATACATTACGAGATAGCCATGAATGCGAGGAGAAAAGCATATTACTATGTGGCATATATCCATCGTAAATTGGACCACTATGGTCACTTTCTACATTAAAGCTTGCTGGATCACGCCGATAATGACTGTCATCGTCACCGTCGCCGTTACTTTCAAAAGAATAAGAACGCCGCATATAAATACAATAAAGTAAATGTCAAATACGAACACAATAGAATGACTGGCAGGTCAATGACTGCGAATGAAAAGTGAACGCAATAATGGTACAACAAAGCGAATAGACTACTACAAAAGAAGCTGCGGTAAAAGTTAATGCAGTGCAGTAATACTACTAGTCAATAAACGCTAATAGTAGAGACGAAATAATCGATACGGTCGCTGTGTATACAATAAAGAGTGGTGGTCAAGAAAGCATAGCGTAGCTTAGTCACCTAGTGAACAAACAAACGAGCAAATAAGCGTATATGCCACTGTAAAGAAAACAACCCACAATGTGACTCATCCATGTAGCAACAGTCATCCATAGACTGACGTCAGGCACAGTAATAGTTAGCATATAAACGAAATACCGGTGACCGGTTACGAAGGTTCAATAGGTAAATAATCACTGCCCATACACAGAGACAGAGAAATTAAAAGATAAAAATAGATAATAGATACGCGATCAGTGCAGGACAAGTGTTATTAATCAGTAAGCGATGTTGACTGCAATACTAGGTGGGTTGGGTTGTAGTTGGTCGTTCAACAAACTAAAAGGATTATACCAACTATATATATATAGTATAGTGTACTTGCCTTATTATTACCAAGGGATGATTCAACTAAAGCGTAGCATAGATGAACCAAGCAATGTATAAACAGTGTTATCACTCCAGTGTATACAGTGAAAGCAAAGAGAAACAATGACAGCTTGAATAAACTCTTTGGTAGATAGGAACAAAAGGCGTGTCGTTCCCAGGTAATGGCGATACAAGTGTAAAAGTCGTAGTAGAAATAATAGTTTAAAGTCAAAGGGAGGTCTTATACATACATACACACACATACACACACACACTTACACTTAAACTAGCGATATCATTTAGGTAAATCAATAAATAAAACTAGAAATAATTGGTATATTATCTATACATGTAATATATATTATATAATATATATTATATATTATAATGTATATTACAAAATGCTTTAAATGAAATGTGTAACCCATTGACTTATTAATCAGCATCATTCATATAGCTATACTACTTAAACGCTTTATTTAAATAGCCATTAAGCAATTTTATTTATTATTCAGTAATCAAATTTTTACTGGTCACAAAGAAAAAGAGTAGAATCAAAATTAGCGTCATAAACCCAAGATATAGGCTTGACAACAAATGCATAGAATCAAACGGAAAAGAGATAACAAAAAGGCATACGCAACAGAATGTAACCATATCGGTTGGAATAATAATAAAAGGATATCTGAAATTAAATTTATAAGATTGAAATGATGACAATAGTAATGGCACAATGATAACCATTTACTATTATCTTCATTTATTACTATCCTTTTTTGTTTCTATAATTGCATACTAAGCACATTGGCTGGTCGTGATGCAAATGGACGTGTACTGTTAGGAGAGTGTGTACCGTCCAGTTCATAATCATCATCGTCTTCTTCTTCAAGGACTATACGTGTTCTTCCCGGTTGCATCATTTCAATATTGTTACTTTCTCGCATTACTATTATTATAGCGTTATTATAGCGTTATTATTTAGTTAATTATTATGTAATGGATTAGTAATAGGGCCACTTACAGTAAGGTCTTAGACCACGACCAAAGTTTTTATAACAACGAATGCTAATGGCAATCGTGGCTACTACGGCTAATAGTGCTAATACCGCTGTTTTGTTTATTTGTTTGTTTGTTTGTTTGTTTTGTTAACTAGTGTATTTATCGTATGATATATAACTTACCAAATGATGTCAAGTACTTTTTAATTAGCTCATACTTGGCTTTATTACTTGGCTTCCAGATAATATAGATTTTGGCAATGAAGTAGGCACTGGCTGCTAGCAAACATACAAATACTACCCTCATTGTCTTTTTCTTCTCTCGTTTCAGTGCGTAGTTGGCCATCATAATAGCCAGTAGCGATATAGGCAGTGCAGCAATCGTAAGAACATATTCATAGACTTGACTGTCAATGGCTAAAACAAGTAGTTGAATACCAAATCCCATAAAGAAGAAGAAATCCAATTTAAGGACCATTATACAAATGTGATAGTCACGGTACATGCCTATATAAATAGTAAATAGATTAGTTATTACTATTTAATAGTCTATAATATAGTCTATAATATATATACATATATACGTACGTCGTTTTTGTAAATCAGCACCAATATTTTTGTAAATAGTCCAACCAAATTCTTGATACAGTCTAAATGCCAACCATCCATAGATTATTTGGCATATGGCCGTCACCAAAATTACCGGGATCAACAATGACTGACACAATTTCCACAATTTCTCATTGTCCGTACTACTGGAAATTTCATTCAACACCGAATCGATTTGAAAGTATTGAAGTATTGAGTAAGTGAATAAGCATATATTAAATGCAAAAGATCCAATAATTTGAATAGTATTTTGCATACGGATCTATATCAAATGGTATTAATACATATTCAATATACTGTGTATTTATCTATCCACTTACCGCATCAGCGACTAAAACTAGTTGAAATATTTGTGCAGCTAAAAAGATAGCAAAATAAGTAGGCAGTCCCTTTCCTTTATCTTCTTTGTAATTGCTTGCACCACTGCTTAGAAAGTGAAAGAATATACATTCACAAACAATGACTGCCACTGCTTGAAATGTGATCAGTGCCAATGTGGCACGTGAATTAGTTGAACGGGCAAACTAGACAACATTAATATCGATTAAATAACTATTAGTATAAATATCCAATATGGGCATTAGTCTACTTACTTTGTCCATAGTGATATTATTGTACTAACTACAGTGCAATACTATAGTTATTACTATCACTGGATTGAGAATTGAAAAGTCAACGGGTTTAAGAGCCGGCTTTCCCGTTAACCTGTGATTACCACAGGATAGTGGTCAAGTAATAAACCTGTTAAGTGGTGGTGGTAGTGTGGTGTGGTGTGGTGTTTATTGCTATCGCTATCGCTATGATAGCTATAGATGACTGTCAATTCGTATGTAATTGCCCGTATAGACTATGAGCAAGATAGAGCAAGAGTAAAGGCTACGAAGAATATGGTTGCTAGTAAAACAGCAGGCCTATAGAAGGACAAATAAAAGAAAAATAGTGTTAGACACAAGGAAAGATGATGAGCTATGCCTTAGAAAAGTGGCCTCTATTTTACTTGGCATACAGGCATATCGACCATTTACAGTGATTGATTATGTTAACCACATCAACCACATTAACCACCTTATTGTTGTTATTATTAACCTGATACACCTATCAATGATAGGCCATACAGACTAGTTATACTGAGACGCTGTTTCCATTACGGTAGAACAGTGCTTTAGCAAGACTCGTTTCTTTTACATGCCACAATAAGCATAAACATCGAGGCTGTGACACCAATACGCTGACCAAGCAGTATAGTTAACGCCGTTGGTCGCCTACTATCTCTTTGCATACAAATAAAGAGCGATCTTAGGCCATCTCACCCACTACCACTATTATTACCAATTGCCAGCTTACTTGAGGTGGTGTGGTTTATTCTACGTTATGTAATTCGTCGCAAAGCAAGGAACAGCTTGAGCGTAAAACAATAAAAGGAGTGTATTGAGTGGTGCGAAAAGGTGTCTTAAAGAAAAGAAAGAGAGAGAGAGCAGAAACAACAACAAAGCTATCACCGCTGTCGTTGTCGTTGTTATAAACGAGGCCGAATCCTCCTGGCGTGTGTACACTCCTATTACTACTACTACTACTACTGCTGCTGCTGCTGTTGCTTGTCAGAGCTCAGTAAAATCGTGAAATAGAGAAAGAAAAAGGTTTACCTGTTCGAGTCAACCAACCACCTGTAACGGTATTAGTATTCTTAGTGGAGATAGCCCGGTCTAGGCAAAGTCAAGTTTGTACAGGCGAGACTTAGCATCCAAATATAGATGATAGCCAGAGGTTTTCTTTTTCTGTTTACCCATAAGGGATAAATACAATGAATAGACTAAAACAGAATAAAACACCGAATACATGTGAATTACCATGGAATAAATACTGTAACACTGAATAAGAGCTGTTATGACACATTGAATGCATACAGATATGTAGGTAGGTGTATATGAGTGTATTTATTAGTTAGTATCTATAAACTACGTTTGCTGTAAACTGTCATTGATATGTATCTATGTATCTATGTAAATATGTATCTATGTAATATGTATATAGACCTATAGAAATGCAAATCTCTAGTAGATCTTTTACTATCTGTGTATTTCAATAGCCAAGGCCATAAAATGTAAATAAATTGTATATTTTAGAATGTATAACTATAGATAACTATAATAGTATTAATAATAATAGCGTGTTCCTATTAAATAGGAAGGAAACAGATCATATATTTCAATATAAAAGGCCTAGACTTTAAGACTAGTCATCTTATTCGGTAATGGTCCAAGTCAACGATACAACCATCTCGCCTATGTAGTTTACTTGTGTATTATTTATTACTTCTTCTACTTGTTCAGACCATTGTTGCATCTAAATAAAGATACAGATTGGTTGGTTGGCTATTAATATCCATGAACCACCATGCATCTCTCTATAAGCATCTATCCTACCTTGGCAGTATGTGTGGAAGTAATGGCAGGTGTAGAATCATTAAAGATGTCATTAATAGCCATAGATCCTGGTAAGGGAAGGGCCATTAAACGTTGACTGGCCTCATCTAATTCGCCCATTCGACCCACCACACCTCTAATAAACACGTTATATTAAATAGACTACTAATTGAATGGGTGGTTATTTAACTTACTGATATTCATCGGTACGTTCGGCTAGATCCGCTTGTTGTAATCGCTCCATTCCTGCGCCTGTTACATCGATTAAGTTTCTATTATACAACACAGTAAACATACCATGATTAATTAATGGATTGGATTTAGTAAAACAAATAGCCACTATTCTACTACTTACTCGGCTGTGCGTTCAACAATTCTACGTAGCGTTTCCTGCTCCATAGCTTGATTCTTCTGGGCCGATGCCTGCTGAGAAGGATAGTTGGCATTCATGCCGTTCCTATAACATTTACTATAAATACAGAGCACGGTTACAGCATCAAACAGCACTTACAAACCAAGGCTATCATAGCCATGTTGATGCTGGTGCGGGTGCTGCTGTCCTTGTTCAAGTAGACCGCATTGCTCATCTGGCTATTGTGCTACGTTTAAGCTTAAAGCATTGTATGGAAGGTCATTTCACTTACTGTAGTAGTGTCGGTGCCCGCCTGTCCACAACAAAGAATAGTGATACAGACACGCTTTAACCGATAAACGTATTCCATGAGTAAATAGTGTATTTATGCTGTATATAAGCAGGGTATCTAAGGACGCGTCGTAGATGTGGCTAGTAGCCGCGCAATGGCTTTTTGGTTGTTTAGGTAAAGTGGCGTTATGAATGCTTACTCTCACAACAGGCTTTTTATCAATGAAAAACGATGAATAAGGTGAAACGGAATGTAAAATAAATGGTGTTCACTTTAAACCAGTAAAATGGTCTTTTACTACTACCAAAGTTGCAACAATAAAGTAATAGCAACTGCTGTAGTAATAGTAATAGTAGTAGAAGTAGCAGAAGTAGTAGTAATAATTGTCGCGGCGGTAGTGAGTGTATCTGTGCGTAGGCCTGCAGTAATATGGAGCGAGAGGAGGAGAAAAGAGGGAAAGCCGCCAAGTATTTTTTTGTTTTGAAATCTGCGCCACATGGCAATCAGTAGATTATAAAATACGAATAATTGATTAATTAACAAATTAATTAACAATTTAATAAATTAAATAGAACTTACAAAAAACATTCTTGCTTCTTCTTTATAGCCTTAGTCAGTGTATACTAATGGAATCATTAGCTGAACCATCTCAAGAAAGCAATAGTACAAATGGCTTAGAAAGTCCAATAGCCAGTAATACTTTAGTAGTGGGACAGCATTCTCATTATAGTACGCGTATTTTGGAAGACACAGCAGCAGCAAGCTGGCTAACCGATAACGCTTTATCCTCACCTAAGCTATTCTTTGACAAGTTTGATAGTGCTAAAGCGCAACTGCTCGACACTGTACCCACACCAACACGTCCAGTATCTTCAAAACAGTCTAAATTAGAGCTCTCTTCAGCAATTGCAGCACGACTTGATGCCGCGTCGATCGACAAAACAATTAATGCTTTTTCGACAGCAGTACAACAGGCCACGAGAATGGCCGCAACATTTGCCCAAGTAGCCGATGCTGTAAAGAAAGCTGCGATAACCGCAGCTGATGTCATCCATATGGCAAATAAACAACAAGAAAAAGGTATGGAAAAGGTGTTGCTAAATATGAATATAGCTGCAGCAACAGCCGTGTCAACAGCAATTATCGGAATCACCGATGCTATACAACTTGCCACTGCAACTAATACAGCACTCGGTGTGGCTGATATGTTACGGGCATTGGCTGTCACATCTGTATTGAATCAGCCATTAATCACTACGGATACGAAACGTCAATCGGCTACTCGGCCCTCCACTCCACTTGTAACACTTGGACTTGATACTAAAGCACTGAATCAAGATACAACTACTAATGCGCATACCAATTCACTGATAACAGATACTAATACTACTCGATCAAATGGCGTACATCCAACTATTAGTAAAAATGCCAATAATACTAAGATACACACGAAAGATATACAGAATGCACTATCTAATAGGTCACAGCCATTTAGAAATACGTTAAAGGAAAGGTATATACATATATACATATATTAAAGTTTATTATTAAGAAACTGAATTATCTATAGTACTTTAGGTGAACGCACTTTATCCACAGTAAATATCTCAAACTTGTCCAATACTGTACCCATTCCAGATACAACGATGTTAATTATATCACCGCAAAGTAAGACACATGGATACGATAGCATTTATAATTAACCATGATTAATTAACAGTGCAGAAAACGAATGCCAATAAGCATATTGATGGGGCAGTGATTGTGGCCGTAGATACTATCTTTGAAGAACTATTTAAACTATTTTGGACAACAGTGCCTAGTGCATTTCGTCGACAACCTTATCCAACTGATAGACGATTACGGCAATGGACACTGGGTGACATCGAACAGTCGATTGGTCCACTTCATTACACAACAAGCAATTTATCGTGGAGTGAATGGTGTCGTCGGTTCTTTCCGCGTAAAGATGACAGTAGTGAGGCACCGAATGGTTTTCGATCTGTTTTTTTAAAAAATTATAAACTACAGCGCAAATTGTTTTCAGGTCCCCGTCTAACTCAATTTGACCAAGAAATTCGTCGACGATTTGATCGACTCGATATTGTGCCGGCGATGGTAAAAAACAAAACAATGTGGTCCAAGTACAAAACAATATCCAACGATGAGCCAATCATTAAGTTAAAAGCGATTAAACGACCGCGTTATTAATTATTATTATTAAAGCTCACAGTCATTTATTAAATGTAAATCATATTACTACTATTTTGTTTATTGTCATTATAACATTGGACCATAACTAATGCTTATTAATATTTAAATCAAATCTCGTGTTTACTTGTACTTGAAGCTTTTTAAAGGATCGTTTTTACGTTTCTATACAATATTGTGGTAAATATATACACGATTGAGTGTCACTACTTAATTAGACTAACCTTATTGCCTTGGCCACCGCGACCGCCTCGACCGCCACGACCACCACCGCGGCCACGTCGATTCGATGAGAACTGCGGCTTATCATGCAGCCCTTTAGTGTCAGCATTGGCTAGCACGTCACCACTGGCCGTATCCTTAATCTTGGGTAATAAGTATTTGGGAACGTTTTTCATATGTGGCTGTACACGTGCTGGATGTAATGTACGATCATGGCGCAGAAATTCAAGATCCTTTGGTTTATCTTCAAAATGAGCCTAACTCATCGTATGTGTTAGTGCTGTCATTTACGCAAAATGTGCCATGCTATATGCTGCTAGTTACCTTTAATTTTTCAGAATGGATAATTTCAGCCTTTAGTTCTTTAATACGTGCTTCTCGCACAGACATTTTGGTAACTGCACGTAAAGCATCCTCCATTCGATAACGGAATCCGTTTACTTGCTTCATATCAAAGTTATATGGCTTAATCTCTGCACCGCGAGCTACATAGGTGATTGTCAATAAATTTATACTGCATATATGCATTCATTGACGGCTATACTTACCGCTTTGCTTTGTCTTGACTTTAGCAAATATTGCCTCATCGTCAACCTTTCCAGAACGTTTTGGAATAAGCTCTTCTTTAACTTCGGCGTCTTTGGGAACGACAAACGACAGACTGACGCCTGCTTTACCGGCACGCGCCGTACGGCCGATACGATGTGTGTAGGCACGAGCACTGCCAGGAAAGTCGACGTTGAATACTGCGGCCACCTCTACAAAATCAACACCGCGTGTGACACCGTATTCTTTATCTTTACGCTGTGCACGTTTGCGCTTCTTTGTAGGTTGCACAGTTGATTGGTCCGCCATTTCAACATCTGAATCTTGATCTTAATTAAATAAAATGGTATTACTGTTATTGACATCATTAATATACAGCCACATATCAACTAACCTTGCTCTTCATCCGAGTCCTGTTCACCTTGAAGACTTGCCTCGTCAGTAGCAATGATATAATCATATACACCTTTATTGAATTCTTCTACAATATGATATCTAAATAGTAGTTAAATAAACAGCCGTGCTATTCAATAATTGGTCGTACCGTGAATTTAACGGCAGTTCTGAATTAAGCACACAAGTTTTAATGGAAAACTGTTCTAAATACAGCTTCAATCGATAGCATCGATCAATTTCATTGACAAACAGTATAATTTTGCCCTTGATCAGGCGTAGTTTGAGAATAACATATATAAGAAGAAACTTTTCCGCTTCACTACATCTGTAGCATTGTTTAATGTAATTAGATTATAATGTTAAAATAATAATAAAACACTTACGACACACTGTATTGTGTAAGTAAATCCAATTGATCTTCTTCACTCTCTTCCAATTTAAGAATGGCCTAATTATATACTTATTACATCGCACTATTAAAGTATCAGATTACTTACTGGATTGCGTAGAACTAATTGTTTCAACTGGTCTAATTCACGTGTTAGTGTAGCAGACATAAGAAATGATTGGAATATTTTGGGTAGCATGCCAACAATGGCTCGCACATCCTCTTCATATCCAAATGACAATACTAAATCGGCTTCGTCAATGACTAAAGTCTCCAAAGTTTCTGAAAGAATAAGACGCTAAATTTAATGATATAGTTAACTACTGTCATAATAATTGCAAATGTTTAAGCTACCTTATTTCTAAGATGGGGTAGAACTCGACTAGGTGTAGCTACAATAATATCAGGATTTTCGGCTAGCATGGATCTAGTTGGTTGGTTTTATGATCGAATTAGAAATATGTGCTATTTAGTTATTCGTTTAATAAAATTTACCGTTGAACCTCAACTGAAGTCTGCCCAGCAAGATTGACGACACGGACCTGCTTTGAACAGTACATTAAAAGTCGGCCTAGCTGGCTTGTCACTTGTTCTGCCAGTTCACGTGTAGGTACTAGTATTAGAGCCCGTGTTACTTGCAGAGATTCATCGCTGGCAGTTAATTCCTATTGGCCATAAAGCGCATTAGTATAAGTAGAATTTATACATTAAACAGTACTTACCGATTTGACTTGCAAGATCTTATGGCAAGTAGGCAATAAGTAGGCTAGCGTTTTACCACTGCCCGTACGTGCGCGTGCTAGCAAATCTTTTCCAGTCAGAGCAAGTGGAATTGCTTTGGCTTGCACTAGCGTAGGATGCTCATAGCCTAGTTTGGCCAAGGCACGTAATAAACGCGAATCAAGCGGATAAGATGCAAACGTCTCCTTCTCATCAATCAGCTTTGCCTCTAGTGAATTCGTTGTAGTTGGCGTCATGTTGTTTAGCAAGATGGAAAAGTTATACAAATCTGTGGTAATGAAAATATTTTTCTTTTTTTTCTAAAATTATATTTTGGACATGGTTACAACACGATTTATTTTGATGAAAGTGTATTAATTATTTATAGAAATAATTGCACTATAAAACAATAAATTAATAGCATTACAACGTAATCTATTGTTATAAAATATGCTACTTATTTACAGTTACATTTGTTGTATAGTGCATTAAATAAATGTGTATGTTTTTGACTAAGTAAAGTCAGTAATTGCGTGATTTATTTAAAATGGAATCGTTACAGTTTATCATATTCAAGTCATGAGGTTAAGAGCGTAAGGTGTCGTTAGTCACTATATAGTTATTTATCCACAATGCACAGAGTTACCGCTGCTTTTGCAGGTAGTACCGGCTCCACATGCCATCCAGATAAATGAGCCAAAATTGCATTGACCAAATTTGTTGCCATCACATTTAAATTCTCCAGGACTGCATGATCCACCAGCGCTAGGAGCTGGAGTGGCAGGAGCAGCTGGAACAACTGGAGCAGATGGGGCAGCTGGAGCAGGCAAAGCAGGTGCTGGAGAGTCACTCTTGGGACTGGCAGCATTGCCGCCACCGCCTCCAATTATGACATCAACACACTGTTCATATTCTTCAATAACGGTGACTTGATGAGCGGCATGCCACATCCAGCGAATGACCTTGCGGCCGGTAATATCAGATGGAATGTTGATTGTCCATGGACCAGACTTGCCTGGAGCGGCACAACCATCCTTGGAATCAATCTTGCGGGCATTGCCAAGGTTCTCATCGAGAATGTACACTTCGCACATGCCAATATGTTCAGCCGTGATGTCGAAACCAAGCGTAACTGTGTGGCCTACTGCGGTGACTGTGCCAGCGGGTTCACCGCGGCAAACGCCTTTAAAGTTGGGGCTCTTAAGATCATCAATTAAAAACGATGCTTTTTGAATACCACGAGGTGGTGGGCTGTTCAAGTAGCCGTGAGCCGATGCGCCTGAGATAGCAGAGAGCGCAATGACGGCGGCGGCACAGAAAGTCATACCAATAGCAGATGTAAAGCGAGTCATTTTAAAAATCAAAATCTAAGTCGTTGTTTTGGTGGATTGAAAGTTGCGTAGTTAAAGGACCGGCCTTGTTGTTGGAATCTAAAAGTTGCGTAAGAGAGTGAGAAAGCGCTGTTGAGCTGTTGAGTGTAGTGAAGATTTGTTTTTTATGAACTAAACGTTGCAGTATTTATACTGAATTATTTTAAAGCAATGTTACATATTGTGTATAATATTTAAAAAAATGTTCTAAAATGCTTAAATTGTGTGTTTCATTTTGTGAAAAACAAAGCCATTTGCCACTCCATTGTTATTGTTGCAAAGGAAATCTAGTCAACTGACTGTTTGAGCATTTTATTACATCGTCACTATATAAATTGTGCTATTTCACATATTGCTGTGTATTTTAATGTAAATAAGATTGCTTTACCAATATTCAACTTATGTGGCTCAAGTGATTTGGTGTAAATGAGTAGATTGACACAAAAAGTTAATATAGGAATGTATCATTATATATGAAACAATGGTCATGCTGATTGTACTTGCAAATGCTGATGCGCCATTTTAAGGCTTTATTCACTCCCCCTTACATACATTGCAATAGACATTTAAAACGGCTTTCAACTCGTTGTTGTTGATGCCATGTTACTGGCTGTAATGCAAGCTGAAAGTTATGCAAAGCAGCAATAATAGACATGATTTTCTAAATTTATGTTTATGCATTGTTACAACGCAATCTATTGTTATAAAAATATATTGACCATTTACAGTAATGATTGCAGTATAGAACATTCGATCATTATTGCTACATCACAGTATATCTATATAACGACATATGAGTTATTTATAGCTGTGGTGCCATATATATAGTCAACATGATATTACAGAATCGTTAGCTAAGTATGAATTTTATTTATAAATACATACATAGTTGGCCACATCTAAAGTAAACAATTAACCAAATCTATAGCTACATAAGTTTGCTCTAGCAAGCCTAAAATGCCAATGTCTACTGGTTGTTTAATATTTAAGATTCTATATTATAATAATATAATAATTGTGATGATTGCAATATAGAACAATGCATTATTATTTCTAGACTACAATCTATTTCTATGGAAGCACGTTAATTATCTAAAATAATTATTGAAGTGTAAAACAATAAATTAATATATCCTTTTTAAGCAGATAAATTTAGTAATTATAAGATTTAGTTTAAAATAAAATCGTTACAGTTTATTGCATTCAAGTCATGAGGTTAAGAGCGTAAGGTGTCATTAGTCATTGAGTAAGCATTTATCCACAGTACACAGAGCTGCCGTTGGACTTACAGGCAGTACCAGGGCCACAGGCCATCCAGACAAACGATCCATGATTGCATTGACCGAATTTGCTGCCATCACATTTAAATTGTCCAGGAGTACATGATCCACTAGCGCTGGAAATTGAAGCGACTGGAGCAGCTGAAGTAACTGAAGCAACTGGAGTAGTTGGAGTAGCTGGAACAACTGGAGTAGCTGGAGTAGCTGGAACAACTGGAGCAACTGGTGTAGCTGGGGTGACTGGTGCATCTGGTGCAGAGGCTTCCTCCACATCAATTTCCTCCACATCAATGTCCTCCACGATTTTATCTTCATTGTCGCGTCTAACACGTTTTTTGCCAGGATTAATTATGACATCAGCGCACTGTTCATATTCTTCAATTTCGGTGACGCGATGAGAGGCGTGCCACATCCAGCGAATGATTTTGCGGCCAGTAATGTCAGATGGAATGTTAATTGTCCATGGTGCCGCAGGTTTTGTCTTGGCACATCCGTCCTTTGAAGCGATCAGGCGTGGAGTACTAAAATCTGGGTTAAGAATGTATACTTCGCACTTGCCAATGTGTTCAGCCGTGATTTCAAATTCAAGTTTAACTCTACGGCCTACTGTGGTGACTGTACCAGCGGGTTCACCGCGGCAAACACCTTTAAAATTGGGGCTCTTAAGATCATCAACTAAAAACGATGCTTTTTGAATACCACGGGGTAATGGCTTAGTCATGTAGCCGTGAGCCGATGTGCCTGAGATAGCAGAGAGCGCAATGACGGCGGCGGCGCAGAAAGTCATACCAATAGCGGATGTAAAACGAGTCATTTTTAAAAATCAAATTTGTTGTTTTAATGGGTTTAAAAGTTGCGTAGTTAAAGGACCAGCCTTGTCGTTGAAATCTAAGAGTTTGCGTAAGAGAGTGAGCGCTGTTGAGCTATTGAGTGTAGTGAAGATTTGTTTTTTATAACTAAATGTTGCACTATTTATACTGAATTTATTAAAATGAAAACATAAATTATTTATGGGTATTAAAGAAATGAACCGAGACCTCAAAATTGTGTGTTTCATTTTGTGAAAAACAAAGCCACACGTTACTCCATTGTTGTTGTTACAAAGGAAATCTAGTCAACTGACTGTTTGAGCATTTTATTACATCGTCACTATATAAATTGTGCTATTTCACATATTGCTGTGTATTTTAATGTAAATAAGATTGCTTTACCAATATTCAACTTATGTGGCTCAAGTGATTTGGTGTAAATGAGTAGATTGACACAAAAAGTTAATATAGGAATGTATCATTATATATGAAACAATGGTCATGCTGATTGTACTTGCAAATGCTGATGCGCCATTTTAAGGCTTTATTCACTCCCCCTTACATACATTGCAATAGACATTTAAAACGGCTTTCAACTCGTTGTTGTTGATGCCATGTTACTGGCTGTAATGCAAGCTGAAAGTTATGCAAAGCAGCAATAATAGACATGATTTTCTAAATTTATGTTTATGCATTGTTACAACGCAATCTATTGTTATAAAATATGCTACTTATTTACAGTTATATTTGTTGTATAGTGCATTAAATAAATGTGTATGTTTTTGACTAAGTAAAGTCAGTAATTGCGTGATTTATTTAAAATGGAATCGTTACAGTTTATCATATTCAAGTCATGAGGTTAAGAGCGTAAGGTGTCGTTAGTCACTATATAGTTATTTATCCACAATGCACAGAGTTACCGCTGCTTTTGCAGGTAGTACCGGCTCCACATGCCATCCAGATAAATGAGCCAAAATTGCATTGACCAAATTTGTTGCCATCACATTTAAATTCTCCAGGACTGCATGATCCACCAGCGCTAGGAGCTGGAGTGGCAGGAGCAGCTGGAACAACTGGAGCAGATGGGGCAGCTGGAGCAGGCAAAGCAGGTGCTGGAGAGTCACTCTTGGGACTGGCAGCATTGCCGCCACCGCCTCCAATTATGACATCAACACACTGTTCATATTCTTCAATAACGGTGACTTGATGAGCGGCATGCCACATCCAGCGAATGACCTTGCGGCCGGTAATATCAGATGGAATGTTGATTGTCCATGGACCAGACTTGCCTGGAGCGGCACAACCATCCTTGGAATCAATCTTGCGGGCATTGCCAAGGTTCTCATCGAGAATGTACACTTCGCACATGCCAATATGTTCAGCCGTGATGTCGAAACCAAGCGTAACTGTGTGGCCTACTGCGGTGACTGTGCCAGCGGGTTCACCGCGGCAAACGCCTTTAAAGTTGGGGCTCTTAAGATCATCAATTAAAAACGATGCTTTTTGAATACCACGAGGTGGTGGGCTGTTCAAGTAGCCGTGAGCCGATGCGCCTGAGATAGCAGAGAGCGCAATGACGGCGGCGGCACAGAAAGTCATACCAATAGCAGATGTAAAGCGAGTCATTTTAAAAATCAAAATCTAAGTCGTTGTTTTGGTGGATTGAAAGTTGCGTAGTTAAAGGACCGGCCTTGTTGTTGGAATCTAAAAGTTGCGTAAGAGAGTGAGAAAGCGCTGTTGAGCTGTTGAGTGTAGTGAAGATTTGTTTTTTATGAACTAAACGTTGCAGTATTTATACTGAATTATTTAAAGCAATGTTACATATTGTGTATAATATTTAAAAAATGTTCTAAAATGCTTAAATTGTGTGTTTCATTTTGTGAAAAACAAAGCCATTTGCCACTCCATTGTTATTGTTGCAAAGGAAATCTAGTCAACTGACTGTTTGAGTATTTTATTACATCGTCACTATATAAATTGTGCTATTTCACATATTGCTGTGTATTTTAATGTAAATAAGATTGCTTTACCAGTATTCAGCTTATGTGGCTCAAGTGATTTGGTGTAAATGAGTAGATTGACACAAAAAGTTAATATAGGAATGTATCATTATATATGAAACAATGGTCATGCTGATTGTACTTGCAAATGCTGATGCGCCATTTTAAGGCTTTATTCACTCCCCCTTACATACATTGCAATAGACATTTAAAACGGCTTTCAACTCGTTGTTGTTGATGCCATGTTACTGGCTGTAATGCAAGCTGAAAGTTATGCAAAGCAGCAATAATAGACATGATTTTCTAAATTTATGTTTATGCATTGTTACAACGCAATCTATTGTTATAAAATATGCTACTTATTTACAGTTATATTGTTGTATAGTGCATTAAATAAATGTGTATGTTTTTGACTAAGTAAAGTCAGTAATTGCGTGATTTATTTAAAATGGAATCGTTACAGTTTATCATATTCAAGTCATGAGGTTAAGAGCGTAAGGTGTCGTTAGTCACTATATAGTTATTTATCCACAATGCACAGAGTTACCGCTGCTTTTGCAGGTAGTACCGGCTCCACATGCCATCCAGATAAATGAACCAAAATTGCATTGACCAAATTTGTTGCCATCACATTTAAATTGTCCAGGACTGCATGATCCACCAGCACTAGGAGCTGGAGTGGCAGGAGCAGCTGGAACAACTGGAGCAGCTGGGGCAGCTGGAGCAGGCAAAGCAGGTGCTGGAAAGTCACTCTTGGGACTGGCAGCATTGCCGCCACCGCCTCCAATTATGACATCAACACATGTTCATATTCTTCAATAACGGTGACTTGATGAGCGGCGTGCCACATCCAGCGAATGACCTTGCGGCCGGTAATATCAGATGGAATGTTGATTGTCCATGGACCAGCCTTACCTGGAGCGGCACAACCATCCTTGGAATCAATCTTGCGGGCATTGCCAAGGTTCTCATCGAGAATGTACACTTCGCACATGCCAATGTGTGGTGCAGTAATTTGGAAACCAAGCGTAACTGTGTGGCCTACTGCGGTGACTGTGCCAGCGGGTTCACCGCGGCAAACGCCTTTAAAGTTGGGGCTCTTAAGATCATCAATTAAAAACGATGCTTTTTGAATACCACGAGGTGGTGGGCTGTTCAAGTAGCCATGGGCCGATGCGCCTGAGATAGCAGAGAGCGCAATGACGGCGGCGGCACAGAAAGTCATACCAATAGCAGATGTAAAGCGAGTCATTTTAAAAATCAAAATCTAAGTCGTTGTTTTGGTGGATTGAAAGTTGCGTAGTTAAAGGACCGGCCTTGTTGTTGGAATCTAAGAATTGCGTAAGAGAGTGAGAAAGCGCTGTTGAGTTGTTGAGTGTAGTGAAGATTTATTTTTTATGAACTAAATGTTGCACTATTTATACTGAATTTATCCTATGTTAATGGCCTATACTATGAGCAGGGATCAAAAAACGACTCGAGACCTCGGGATTAGGCGTTTCACCTATTTAAAAAAAGATTTTTTTACTGCATTATTATCATTGTTTTAATTGAAATTTAACTAACTGATTGTTTGGATATTTTATTACATTTTCATTATATGAATTGTGCTATCTCGCATATTGTTGTATATCTTAATGTAAATAAAATTACTTTACTAATATTCAACATATACAGCTCAAACAGTTCAATTCAAGTGAGTAAATTGATACAAAAAATTAAAGTATATGAATCCATCATTGTACATGAAACAATAACCGCTTAGATTGTGACTTGCAAATGATGATGCGCCATTTTAAGGCTTTATTTGCCCCCTTACACACCTCAGAATAGCCGTATAAAAAAGCACCATTGTCTCTTTTACAATATGTTACATAGCGTTTTATAATACCTATCTTTTAAAACAATCATCTAGGTCCCTTGGTACGATTACCATGGCTGCCCGATTATATTTATGGGTAATAGGCAGCCTGATATAGTATCAATAGCTAACCAAAACTACATTTCAAGGCAATGATAGTTTGTTCTATTTACTTGTTTATATATATATGGTCTACAGTTTATTTATAAAATATAAGAATCATACAAATATTATTTAGACTAACTGATATTTATATTAAAATATATGATTTATAAAATGTTTAATCATTGGCATTTTCAATTAAATTACAGCACAAACAAATATTAAAACAAAGAAATTAGTATGGTAAATATGAAACTTTACTATTCTAGAAAACAGTTTAATTAAAAACCATTGATTATGCTCAGCTATTTACTTGGTAAGCATTAGATTTTGGGGGTGTTTTCACCTTTCAAGGATTTTCAAAATGAGTAGTCAGGAGTTGAGTGTAACGCTCTGGGTCCTGGAACGAAAAGGCGTGACCTGCATCTGCAAAGACTTCCAATTGTCCGCCCAAAGTATCAGCAATGATGTAGGAGTTGGTTGGTGGGATGGTTTTATCCGAGTCGCCTACGCACACCAATGTTGGAACGCCAGCTTGGCGGATTGAGTAGAGTCGGTCGTGTTTAACAACATGGCCAAGAACAGCGGCAGCTTGACCCATAAAGTTTCCTTTATCGGTTTCACTATTATCAACAGATTCCTTGATAAACTGTATTGATAAAAACTGTTAATTATCATTTCAAAGCCATTACTACGCTTCAACTCACCTTCTCCATCACTTGACGGTTTGTTTTGCCAGGTACTGATTTTGATGGCGCATCCAACCAAGACTAATATTCCAGATGCCAATGTTTTAGTTTACAGTGCAAAATGTTTAGTTGTGTGCTTACCTTGGGGAACATGTCGTCAACCAAAACAGCATTACGGTCTTTTGGAGTTGTATTTTTGTTTTTTCGATAAACCTCATAAATATAGCTGTTCTGTTTTTTTAGTGAGTTTTGATAAGTGTTGTCAGTAATTTAGATTTGTGTGAATTGTTTATAAATTACCATGGGCAGTGTGGTATCGGCCATAGTGCAAGACAAAGTCAAAGATTTTAGTATTTTTGGTCGGGCAATGGCTGTTTCCATTGCAATCATGCCACCCATACTCGCTCCGACAAGATTTACATCGGAGCTCCAGCCAATATGATCAAGTAATTCGAGCGTATCCAAGGCCATTTCCTTAATACTATTCAATACAATATGTTAGCAATCTGTGGGATTGTGATTAGCACAATCACTTACGTATAGTTGCCCGGGGGAGCACCTAGTAGTGATACAATAAAAATAGTAAATAAAATGAGTAAATAGCAGTTTTATATTGTTACAAAATACTTACCGGAATCACCAACGCCACGATTATCAAGTATAGCTACACTATAGCCAAGCTTGGCTAATATTTCAGCTTGTGGCCTGGATTGCTTAAGTGAACCGCCGAGTCCTGGATAAATTGTTAGTACATTGAGCTTAACAATTCATTGTTTAGTGTAGACTTGCCAGTAACTAGCATAACACGCTTTGATCCGGAACCATGCAACTCATAATTGATATTGAATGGGCCACCAGGACGGTTGGCAGCTATGGGGCAGAATTCGGCAACAGTCATTTGAACAAATTGATTGGCAATAGCAATAGTGGCAATTACAGCACTAAATAGGTTTGATTTTGAGAAATGCATAATGCTGTCAAAGACCGGGACGTAATAGAGTTTACTGGAAAGGCTTGAAAGCGCCAAAGAGTGTTGTTGTTGTTATTGGTAGTGGTGATGATGTTGATAATTATTTCTAAATTAGCAAATTAGCAGCTACATATTTATATTATTTAAAATGTAGAGTTGACTACGTATTGTAGTTTGCCAAGAATTTTTTATTAATTCTAAAAATATTTAGCCAAGAATTATGGTAATAATATTACACAAGAAGTATCATTATAGTGTCATTCCGGTAACGATCTCGCCTATGCTTTTTATATTTTTAGTAGAATCGTGTCGCGTGTATGTGCACAAACTTGGTCAAATCTCCTCACTGGGCCTTGAATTTTGGATTCGGCCACAATTTAACCGGCCTTTATGTGGAAAATAAACAGGTCATCTGCTACATGTACAATTCATCAAACTATATTTGCTTGGCTGTGCTTTTATCATTCTAGCACTCTGTTATTAGGTATTTTTACCTATTCGTTTGCATTTCTGTTAATTGACGCGTAGCAAACAATAGATTAATTTAAAAATAGCATATATATTACAATATGAATTACCATTATTACATGGCTATTTGTAAAATTAAATAGATTATAATATACATAGAATATTACTTGACATTGTTACACCAACACTTCTACTGCGACTAATTGACATATCTATTCATTGTTTATTAAGCTAGTTTTATGCAGTCGCTTTACTGGTACAGCTTGGATGCACATCAAACTTTTCTATCGGTTTTCCATTGCTATCATAGCCAGCACTGTGACCTAGGCCACGGAAGGCGAACACAGCCCATAGTTTACAATAAAATGAATCTTTAGAATTATTATTTTTTTCAGATTGAAGAATTGCATCTCGTGCTTGAATAAACGTTGGATTACATGGTGTCACAGCTAAGCTGTCGATGATTAGCTGGAATACACGAGTATTTCCTTTGGTTGCATCTGGAGTTTCCCTTTTATCTGTAAATTTGAGTGCGTCGACAAATACCCAGTATATTTGGTATAGCATAGTACCCCAAATAGTTCCTACTACATAACGTTTCATAGGATCTGCTAGATTTGCCATACCAAATGTTAATGGATTGCGTTCTTTGTGTATAGAATACGAATAAGGACGATCATTTGCACCCAAATACGATGCAATTGCTGTAATCTTGTCGTGATTGTCTGATGCCTTCATTTGCATCCAAGCAGCAAAAAAGTCGCTCCAGCCTTCCGAAAGACCTTTCGCCTCCTGAGTACTTAGACAGTTGGGTGTCGAAGCACCACCAATAAGTCGATCTGATATACCATGTGTATATTCATGCACAACAAGATCATTTACTAAAGCGCCGTCACGGCCCGGACTGGTGGTTTGCCATGTCCACACAGACATGTAAGGTGCCTGTCCATCTGGCTTGCTCATAAACATAGCGCCGTTGGAACCCAATGCATCTTGTGCAACGGCATATACAGCGTCTTTGGCCTTGCCCTTACCTGCCTTATTAAAGTTTTTATTTTGAAAATTACCAGCTTCTTCATTGAAACCATAACGGAAAGCAATATCGTGCATACTATTGATGGCATAAAACATATTTGTAACGGCAGCTTCTTTGTTGGCGGCTGGGCCCTTGTTTAAATCCAGTGGATAGTCGAATACTAGATTTTTTGCCTCTGGTCTGTTATAATCATCGTAGTCATCGCCTGCCCATTGCGCATCGGCATTATTTCCTTGTGTTGTTGTTGTAGCTTGACCATCGAATCGATGCCATCCTTCAGGTGAAGCTATTTTATTTTCGGGATTATTTATCATTACTCGCTTGTCCTTGGACGGATCAGTGTCGCCAAGTTTGAATACATTATACGATGCGTATGAAATCCAATCCGAAATCGCCAGCACGTTCTGACCATCGGCTGAAACATGGGCATTAAAATAATTGCCGCCGTAGTTTACCAAAAACTCCCAACAAGCCTCAAGATTGCCCGATTCACCTTGAATGTAACTTCTTTTAGCAACAACATTCTCCATTACATCCGGTATTTCTTTTAATATATATTGAGTTTTTCCATTTTCATCTACCGCAACACTCTCAATAATAGTTTCTTCAGAAACTAATTTTCCTACATGTTTGGCCAATGTAGCAAATGCATTTCGTGGACGTGTAAACCGAACAGAAGTTTGGCCATTCCATAGCTGATTTTTAGACGGATTGGCACTTTTGTTAAAGTTGTCCTCATAAGCGATGACTTTTCCTTGTGAATTCACATGAACAGAAATAATGGCATTACTGACTTCAATTCCTTGGACAATTTGCTTGAAACGAACATGTGTAATACCAGTGCTAGATGACATATATGAATCTTTAATTATATATTCGTTCTTCTTCATTTTGAGTTGCGTCATGGCAAAACTTAGTGCAGTTGATTCTGGATTGTTGACAAAATTAGAGGTGGCGGCACGCTGTTGTAGCATAGGCGACGTAGATAGCGTTTCATATTTGGATTGTGGACCCGGTACAATACTTGGAATGAATAATGGTTTAGATGGTATTGGCTTTTTGGATTTGGATGTTGCAGCAGGAGTCGTAGCAGTATTGTTTTTAATCTGATTTGAAGTAATAAGATTATTTTGTAGCATGAATTCCTGATTGGCTTTTATCAGCAGGGCGGGTTGCTGCTGTAGCCGAGCTGTAACTACCGATCCACGAAGATTACATCCGGCTATAGCAGCAAGAACCAAAGATAAAAGCTGAAGGTTTGTATGCATGATAAAGTTGATGTAATTTGTATCGAAAATAAAGTTGATGATATTTTATATTTTCTAGTAAACGAAACAGCGCTATATATATGCGTGTGTGCAACTGAAAGATATGGAAAGTGCAGGTTATTGTATCAGCTGCCTATTGTTTCAAAAAAGTAATAAAACCGGTATTTTTAATTTTATACAAAGAAATTACTATAAATAATAAATGGTATATGTTATTCCATAATTAGCTATTAATTTATTTCCATATAAGCATTTCTGTATATACAATTTAACGTCAATTGTTCACTCGACAAAATATTATTTGATTCTATTCTATTATCTATAATAAATAGTTAGCTGGAAACTATGACTCGAAAAGCTTTTCTTTTTTTACGCTGTGTCCCCTGTTGTTGCTGATACAAACTAAAATAGTTGAACCATGTGAAAGTGAACTCACAATTATCCCCTTTCAGCATACGTCAGCCTATGGTGCAACCACGGTGACATCTAGAAAGGAATACTTCAATAACAATATAGTAAATGTAAATATTGCTGCTTTTGTAACATTGTCACACGTATCATATGGATATACCCCATAAAATAACTGCCAGTTAAATCATAGCGTATATTGCCGAATAAATCCTAAACTTGACCGGATTTATTTTGTTTCTAGAATCATGCTCACGCAAAGTTTTCAAATGGTTGTTTTAACAACATGTAACAATATACTGTATTTCGTGTTTCTGATATCTAAATTTGGCTGATTTTTACACGCGGTCTTTAAACACAGGCCAGTATTTTCAAAATAATATATATTTTTTAGTTGGCTTATTATCTTTGCAAACTTGCCAATGAATATCATGTTTAATAACGGATTTCATACTAACAATGAGCTGACACGCGCTATTATAGTTGAATAAAGAGCATTTATATAGAACAAAGAAAATTTTGAAAATATCCCGTTTTTCAATTTTAATTAGAAATTTCATTTATTAACTTAAATCATTTTTGTTTACAGCACATTTTGTTTTCTTGTAATGATGTTTATCGCAGCTTAAATACTCTTTAATAACATATTTTATTTTAATAGCTGTTTCATTAGTAATTGGTTTTTGTTTTCAATAACAACGTTTGTTCCAACACTGACTACTATTTCAACATTATTAGTGCTAATTTTTACATATATTTTTGTATTGTATTTTTGAGTTGCATTTATTACAAACATATTGTTAAAAGTCTTTAACAAATAAAACGTGATTGGCATTGCTGTTAATATTGCTACAATTAATCAAATTATGTAAATAAGCAGTTTTAAATTAAAAACTTATTGCATTTGTTGTGATTAACTTTTTAACTTTTATGATTAATAAATTACAAGTACTTTTATAAGCGCTTGTCTATAAACATAGTATTCAGCATTACACTACGCAATTATTAACATCACAGTAACTTATTAATTAAACTATATTTATCATTATTACTTGACTACACATAAATACTACAAATCTATTTATTATCTTTTCAGATTACATTAATCCTTCCATCTCTTTCATAAAGTTACTATATTCATCCTGTAGTTTTTTAGGCGCTGCCTTATTACTGGTTGATGCCTGTGACGTTGGTGGCGGTGGCGGTTGAGAAGCTGGCTTTGCTGCGCTTGTCGATAAAGATACGGTGTCTGGAGTCTGCAAACCAGGAGCTGTATTAACACGTATACGTTTCGCCATCGATGTACCGTCTTGATTACGGGTATCATGACTATAACGATTACTATCTGTAGCTGTATCCAATTTACGACGCACAGCTGTTGGTACCAGAGTAGTTAATTCTTTTTGTAAATCACGTAATTGAGGCTGAGCCGATATAGTTGCTTGTGCTGTGGCAACAGGTGGTTGCTGTTGCTGTTGCTGTTGTGGAAACAACTGGTATGGCTCTTCTGGATTCAATGGATCCATAAAAGCCGGTCCGGTTCGTGCACCATGTACACGAGGCGGTGGAGGTTTTGGATAACGATTCATTAGATGTGGTGGCGGATGTCCTCCTATTATCAAATGTTAACTGTACGTAGTTTCCCTTTAACTAAATGTATCTACCATAATTCATCATAGGTGGTGGATGATATGTCGGGTAAGGTACAGGTCCTCCTATTTACAATCTATAGTGTCTATATTAATATTAGTTTTGTTAACTTACCCACAAATGGTGGTGGATAGTTGGGATTAAATGGCGGTCTAAACGGAGCTGTTGCTGTTGCGGTGGTAGTGTTTTCTAATTCTGAAGGTAATGGAGGTGGCGTGCCTTCAGGCAGATCCGGTAAATCATCTTCATTATCGCTTAATTGTTCTTGATCAGAACCAGCATTAGAGGGCGGTGAGTCTGGTGGCAATTCTGGCATATCATCAGCATCTGATTCACTGCCGCTATCATCTAATGTACAATAGTTTAAGTAAAAATACGCTTATTATTATTATTTAATTACCTGAATTATCAGAGCCGGACTCGCCATTAGAATCATTTTCTACACTCTGTTCACTCGGTGTCGGTTCTATATCATCTATAGTAGTATCTATCATTAATATGCAACACTGTATAACTAGTGACTTGCCAATCTCTCTATAAGGCTGTCCTGGTGGTGGCACACCAAATGGATTCAGTGTTGGGTGATAGTAGATTGACCGTGTAGGATCCTTTGGTATAGTAGGATCAGCTGTAGAGGAAGCAGTACTACCTGGCTGACTAATAACAACATCCTATTGTTTAACAGCCATATATATTATTAAAACAATCATGACTTACCGAGGGCGATTCTGTCGTATTTCCTACCATATAAACCATTAATATAATATAATATAATATAATATAATATAATATAATATAGAATCAATAAATTAGTTAGTACCTGTTGAATCTTGGTTGCTTTCTGTAATCGGGACTTGGATTGCTCCAACTTTTTACGAGATGCAGCGTCCAAACGATCATTCGACTCTGTACTAGCCCATTAATAATAGATCGATGGTTAAAGCACGAGGATCAGTGTAAGCACTACTTACCTAATGCGCTATAATGCGCAACTTGCTCCTTCAATTCAGTTAGATTAGCTGTCTCTAGCTTTGATTCCCGCTGCTTTCGTCGCTCCTCTTTGTTCTGTAGGCTATAGCTTGTAAATACAAGGCAGAATCTATTACAAGCATTAAACTGACCTTTTTTATCTCCCGTTTGTGCTGCGCCTTGCCTAATAATGGCATTAGTTACTATACATGCTACAAATAACTGTATTGTAGTGTGTCTTACGATGTGCCTCTACGGGATTGTAATTACGATTGCGTCCCATGTTAGTATAAAGTGTTTACTTGATAATCAATAAAGAGTACAAATAAAATGTGGTGTATTAGTAAAAAACCATTTAATTTATTAAAGTGGATTCAGTTACTAAAGATTACTCAGAGGCGCGTATGCCACGGCGTTCTTCATCGTTGAATTGACGCCATAAGCGTTCAAATTCTTGTTCGTAATCTTTAATGGTGGGTGCGTGGTTCAATATAATCATATTCTCGTTGTTGTTGTAATGAGCTGCCTTGGTCCAGTTGTATGAGCCAGTGATGAGAACACGACTATCCAGAATGGCAAACTTGTTGTGCATATGGGCTATGTTATGGTCAGTCACTACAGGAATGCCATAATCATCACGAAGACGGTATGGATCTGCACCCAAGCACTTTGACTGGGTGTCATCACTAATAAGACGAATCTAGTAGTATAGTTTAATTAGCATCTATATTGATGCGTGTAAGGCTAGTAAACAATGTGCTCTTTACCTGAACACCACGAGATTTGGCATCTAGTATTTTATCAACGACCTTGTCATCGGTTAGAGTAAATATGCAAATATCCATTGTCTTTTGTGTTGCTTCCAAGGTGGCCAAGAATGCCTATGTTCATTATCAATAAATAATTTAGTTTATATAGTTAACTATATTGGTGTACTTACGGCATAGCCATCGTCTGAAGGGAAAAAGTGAGCAGAGCAAGTATATCCTTCAGATGAACTGGGTCTACTGAAGACTTTACGTGCAACTGCATGTGCTTCATCTGAAATATAGACTTCCTTGCGACGACGATTACCGCCACCGCCACCACCTTGATAGTCATTACGGCGATCATTACGGTTATCGTAATTGTTATTGCCGCCTTGATAATCGCTATTATCGCCACGATGTGGTCCTTTACCACCACCAGCATTGGTACGAGTAGGTCCTTGGTTATTATTATTGTTGTTGTTGTTGTTGCGATTGCCGCGTCGGTTAGAACGGTTATAGTCATCTTCATCATCATCATTATCACTGGGCACGTAAGCATCGTTGTCTTTATTGCCTCGACGCTGAGCTGGACGATTGCCCTGGTTATTACCGCCACCCGTACGTTTAGGCGTATACTGTTTTGTAGCTGCGGCAAAGCTTAGTCCACGCGACTGCTGACCATCATCATCGCTACCCGCATCGATATCGTTGCCAATCTCGCGCTCAGCTTCCTCGGACGTGACAGCATAGCCAAAAAGCGTCTCAACCAGTGTCTGTACCCAAAGAATTACCGATCGATCACGATCTACCATACAGGTTTGTGCCGCATAATGAAAGATTTTTTGAAATACGGCGGCCTTTTCGCGTCTATCTGACAAATCGTCAAATGCTTCTAGTAGGCGGCGGCGGTCTTGTCCATCCGCATCGAAGATGCCAGGAGCACTACGCATGGTATTTTCAAGAAATTCCTCCAATGGTGCATTAAGTAGCTCATTCATAGGCAGCTTGTGCGTGGTTTGCCCCGGCACAATCAGCGGGGCCAGGATATTTAGCAAGGCAGACATATTGGCCAGAAAGTCGTTTAAATGACAAGGTACACACTAAACAATGGATATGTAAAATATACTAGCAAATGGGAAGGTAAAGCAAGTAAAGATAGCGCGGGAATCGGAAGTTGGATGGGCGCCTTTTAGCTTTCTAAGTTATCGCCGAGCAGGTCAATCTCGGTTACACGACCGTGTTACTTTGAGCGGATTTTGAAGTTTATCCAAAGATAGTCAAGACTGTGCATGTACAATGATGATAGTGTGCTTAAGTGCTAGACAGTAACGCTAGAATGCTATTTATTTGTTTAAATATCTCTTATTATAGGTAAAAATAATGATATATAAATATAAAATAATTGATATATTATTAGCAACAGCTGTTGGCTAGTTTTGATAAAGTATTATTTTATTAATTAAAACATTAAATAATTATTTTTAGGTCAATATAGAATCTTAAATATTAAACAACCAGTAGAAATTAGCATTTTAGGCTTGCTAGAGCAAACTTATGTAGCTATAGATTTGGTTAATTGTTTACTTTAGATGTGGCCAACTATGTATGTATTTATAAATAAAATTCATACCTAGCTAACGATTCTGTAATATCATGTTGACTATATATATGGCACCACAGCTATAAATAACTCATATGTCGTTATATAGATATACTGTGATGTAGCAATAATGATCGAATGTTCTATACTGCAATCATTACTGTAAATGGTCAATATATTTTTATAACATTAGATTGCGTTGTAACAATGCATAAACATAAATTTAGAAAATCATGTCTATTATTGCTGCTTTGCATAACTTTCAGCTTGCATTACAGCCAGTAACATGGCATCAACGACAACGAGTTGAAAGCCGTTTTAAATGTCTATTGTGCTGTATGTAAGGGGGAGTGAATAAAGCCTTAAAATGGCGCATCAGCATTTGCAAGTACAATCAGCATGACCATTGTTTCATATATAATGATGCATTCCTATATTAACTTTTTGTGTCAATCTACTCATTTACACCAAATCACTTGAACCACATGTGTTGAATGTTGGTAAAGCAATCTTATTTACATTAAAATACACAGCAATATGTGAAATAGCACAATTTATATAGTGACGATGTAATAAAATACTCAAACAGTCAGTTGACTAGATTTCCTTTGTAACAACAACAATGGAGTAACGTGTGGCTTTGTTTTTCACAAAATGAAACACACAATTTTGAGGTCTCGGTTCATTTCTTTAATACCCATAAATAATTTATGTTTTCATTTTAATAAATTCAGTATAAATAGTGCAACATTTAGTTCATAAAAAACAAATCTTCACTACACTCAATAGCTCAACAGCGCTCACTCTCTTACGCAAACTTTTAGATTTCAACGACAAGGCTGGTCCTTTAACTACGCAACTTTTAAACCCATTAAAACAACAAATTTGATTTTTAAAATGACTCGTTTTACATCCGCTATTGGTATGACTTTCTGCGCCGCCGCCGTCATTGCGCTCTCTGCTATCTCAGGCACATCGGCTCACGGCTACATGACTAAGCCATTACCCCGTGGTATTCAAAAAGCATCGTTTTTAGTTGATGATCTTAAGAGCCCCAATTTTAAAGGTGTTTGCCGCGGTGAACCCGCTGGTACAGTCACCACAGTAGGCCGTAGAGTTAAACTTGAATTTGAAATCACGGCTGAACACATTGGCAAGTGCGAAGTATACATTCTTAACCCAGATTTTAGTAATCCACGCCTGATCGCTTCAAAGGACGGATGTGCCAAGACAAAACCTGCGGCACCATGGACAATTAACATTCCATCTGACATTACTGGCCGCAAAATCATTCGCTGGATGTGGCACGCCTCCCATCGCGTCACCGAAATTGAAGAATATGAACAGTGCGCTGATGTTATAATTAATCCTGGCAAAAAACGTGTTAGACGCGACAATGAAGATAAAATCGTGGAGGACATCGATGTGGAGGAAATTGATGTGGAGGAAGCCTCTGCACCAGACGCACCAGTCACCCCAGCTACCCCAGCTACACCAGTTGCTCCAGTTGTTCCAGCTACTCCAGCTACTCCAGTTGCTTCAGTTACTTCAGCTGCTCCAGTTGCTTCAATTTCCAGCGCTAGTGGATCATGTACTCCTGGACAATTTAAATGTGATGGCAGCAAATTCGGTCAATGCAATCATGGATCGTTTGTCTGGATGGCCTGTGGCCCTGGTACTGCCTGTAAGTCCAACGGCAGCTCTGTGTACTGTGGATAAATGCTTACTCAATGACTAATGACACCTTACGCTCTTAACCTCATGACTTGAATGCAATAAACTGTAACGATTTTATTTTAAACTAAATCTTATAATTACTAAATTTATCTGCTTAAAAAGGATTATATTAATTTATTGTTTTACACTTCAATAATTATTTCAGATAATTAACGTGCTTCCATAGAAATAGATTGTAGTTTAGAAATAATAATGCATTGTTCTATATTGTAATCAGCACAATCGTCATATTATTATAATATTGTCTATTTAATTTTAATTTAATTGGTAAAAATAAAGTATTAATTTTAAACAAAGAATTAAGATATTAGCATCATTCTAGTTTAATATGATCTCTGTCAAAAAAAATGTTCAATATAAACTGCACGCTCAACTTAATAGAATTTGTTTTGTTTTATATTTATATTGAATGGATGATTTTAGGTTAATTATATTTGTATTGTAACATTAAAATGTATTGTAATGGCTTTTAAAACGTGTCAAGTATACGCTGTATATTATTATATACTTTTAACCTTGTTTTATTTAAATCTGCTGTTTGTTTGATGCTAGCTCTACAAATTGTGATTTTTAACTCAAGTTTATCATGTTGTCATGCATACTATAACTTTAGTGCTGATATCTATACATTCCCATTTACTCACTCATAATGCTTTATACTGTCTATACTTGATTGTTTTTATAACACTAATAAAATAAAGTGCATGAATAATGATATTAACGCTATAGCGTATATATATATGCATGAAAAAATATGTGAAATAAATAAAAATTATAATGAGTAGAGCCAGCATTAAACGACAAAACAATTTTAAATAAGGCGTTATCACTATGTACTATTACTATTTATAATAATACGATAATAAATATTTTGATGCTTAATGTAATTTACCATCTAGTTTTATGCTCAATAGAAAGAATTTGTAGTTATATTGCGCGAGTGCCATCAAATACAATTATTTAAAACTTAAATCACACTAAACTTCCAATAAGTTATTTAATATTAATGCATTAAACTTAACACAAATAAGATAATCAAATCAAGTATTTATATTATTGTTTTATAAATAACACAGCTGTAGTATCAAATGTAACTAATTGTAATATATTAGTAATATAATATAATATAAAGCCATTTATTTAAGCGTACGCTAATTTTTAAAAGATCTATATGAAAATGGCCGTATTTTTGATACCTATAATTAAAATAGGCATAATACCACAATTGGAATCAACACTATAATATAAATTTTATATTAAACAGTTGACATACATACATGTATGTATTTAATGATACACAGCAGTAACAACACAGGCATTTGCCAGTAACAAATACAAGTATAGCAGCTGCTGTTTAGTAGTCTTGCAGCGTTGTTGGTAGCAACCAGCTGACATTACTGATGACTAATATCAATACGCGCTATCAAGTTGCATATATTGGCTGTTGTATTAGCAAGCAATATAATCGAACAATATACAGCTGTCGTTGTATATGTTATTAAACACATAACAATAACGGTTAATAATATTACTATGAGCGCACAATAGATAGAAGTGCCTCTGCGGTCGATTGTGATCAAAATACACGTTAATATCTATTATATATTAATGGTTGCAATATTCTAATTTCATTTATACGCTACTAATATTAATAGACCATTCATACCATTAATTATGCTAGTCAAACAACATGAACACATAAATAATACTAATAATAGATGATGATATAGGTATATTAACGAATAGTGGTTAGCCATTGCTACATGAATCAATGTTGGCTAGTTTTAATTAACTAATCAATACACTTTTTGCTTAGTATTTGTGCATATTTGCATTATTAAAATCACAAAGGACTATTACTATTTTTTCGATTAACCAAGTGATTTTTGCCAATTTTTAGTTCCATCAGTAATGTAGCTAAAAACACATAATATCATTCATTATAACTGTATAGTCTTGACGCGTCAATACATACAAATAATGTATTTTTAAAAAATTGTAGGAAGATACTAACTGGAAAGAAGTACTTGAAAATGCCATTTTTTATAATAATATTGTTATTTTTATTTGTAGCGCCTTCCCACATTTTTAAAAAAATACATAGTTTGCATGTATTGGCGCGTCAAGACTATACAGTTATAATGAATGATATTATGTGTTTTTAGCTACATTACTGATGGAACTAAAAATTGGCAAAAATTACTTGGTTAATAAAAAAACCTGTAATAATCTCCCCTTTACTGCTTTGACAATATGAATACATACAATACTAATTAAAAAGTGTATTAATTAATTAACTATTATTAGTAAATAATCAATTACAGCTAGACAGCACTAATTTACGTAATCATAGTAGATTATTAGTAACCAATACCAATTTGCTAACTATATCATTATTTTTAATACAACATCGGCTAATATATATATACTGTTTTATTGGTATTAGTAGTGGTATGTACTAAGTATAACCTGCATCATTGGTAGATCATGTTATGTGGCATTGCCGCTGGCAACTATACAGATGCTATCAGTCATCAGTAATAGTACTGACAATGTTAATGGCTATAAATGTGTTATACAGACAATGGCGATTTTGGCTACATACCGTATACAATTATGTAGTGGAGTGTATAACAATAACAGCCATTGGTATAGTATTGTCATTGGTGCGCACTCCATACTGTTGCCGGTATACAAAAGCAAATCTTATGCATAGTCATCAGTTAGTAACAGTGCATATTATGCTGCCACTTGCTAAACGAGCAGACGTTAACTGTCCATGTTATTTGTAGATATGTTTCAAATTGGCAAGTACCAACACTAGGTTTACTACTTGTGTCGCCAATTACCCAGTAACAACTGGCATGACAATTCTCAATAGCCAGCATTAGTATACATGTTTATATTGACAATCGGTAATCTTCAACAATAACTTCAATTGTGGCATTTATTAAACACAGCTCACTACTGTCGTGGCAATACAAATAGCAACTATTTTGCCAATTCCTAGTTGTTGCACTGCAATACATAGCATTGGTTTACAATGGTAGTAAGCTGTATAAATAGCGCTCACTAACTGTTAGTATCGGTAGCTATATCATGCCAATGATGCACGCAGTATATTCAACACTAACTGTCGACCAGTAACCAGCAATACACAATAACAGATAGCACTAATGTAGCCATATGATTAACTGATACCCATGTTACATGTCTATTAACCTATAGTCGGCTATGGAAATAATCAAATATTCATATTTTATCGGTGTTGACGCGCGATTACTAGCATATTGCTTAACAGAATATTGCTATACTATTATATTGGCTATTGTTAATCAGTTGATACAGCTAATCAGCAGGTATCCGTAAATACTATGCAACCAGCTAGTCGGTAAACAACATTGATTAATAGCGTTTGGCCAGCTATATATATATATATTAAAATATGCATGGTGCTTAGTTGTCCATTTGCTAATAGCGCTTGCTATTAATTTCTACTATTTAGATAGATATTAACAATACGATCTTGTCAATAGAATAATGCTAATTTCTATAGTAATCATGAGCAATATTACAATGTTGCCATTGCCAGCTAACTAATACAGCTGGCTATACGTTGATGGCAACAGTAATTTAATGTTTTCATGTTCACTACTGACCATTGACGGCTGCTTGATTGTTTATTAATGCTTATATATATATATTATACAATTATCCGTGTTAGTAATGTAGCTGTTTATATGTTATAATCGATACATATTCATTATATAGCGCTCTGTAATAACGTTCATTGGCACTATTCCAGCGTCAAAACTATTAACTTTGTCATAACATCGTTGGAAACTTTAAATAGCTGTATTAGCTCAATATCGATCTGTACCAAAACAGTTGCTATGTACATGCACAATAGTCTTTTTGTAATGCTCTATAGTCTGCAATACATTAATCGAATGATCTATGTCAAAGTATCACTATCATATCTATATGCTAAATATACTCATACATGTTTTGATTATTGCCAAGGTATGGGCTAATTTCACTGTCGACTCGTTTATCGCACTATTTAATCAATTCACCATCAGATTGGCTTTAATATTAAGAAGCTGTGCCAATCTTGTTGCCTTCTTTTAAATATGCTTAATTCAACGCAACATATTACTTTGTTCTGTTTACTTATGAATTAACAACAACTTATCAACACTACCAATTTCCAGTTGTAGATTGCCAATAAGCAGTGCAAGTCCATTAATATTATGGCTTCATTTTTCTCAGAAGCAATACGGCTTTTCAATGGTGCTGTCGCCACGTATTTAAACCAACATCAATGGCATTATTGAAACAAAGCTTTTACGCCAATCAGCTGTATTTAATAGCGTTGGATCAAATTCAATCTTTTCAGTGCTAGTATACAAATTGAATTGAGCATGCCGTGTATTGTATAAAAGTAGTCGTTGATTTAAGCGCTATTGACATATTACGTCATAAATAAAGTGATTAACAAGTGAACCACTTTAATAAACAGCACACATTTATTAAAAATAAAGCACTACGCAATAAGACGAGTAGACACGCTAAAGTGTATAGACAGGAAAGTAAATGGAACAGTGTATATGGACCAGTGAGAGATACAAAAGGAATGAGCTAAACTTTACAACCAATAGGCCTAGCGCCAAATAAACAGCAGTTTTGAATAGCACATAGATATTAAACGATATAACAATATATAATGAAACGAATATACGAAGTAAAGAGTATGAATAGTAGTAGTATAGTTACTAAGCATATATGCATAAGTGAATGAGCGACATTAGGCGACATTTATAAAAATAACGCTAGAACAAAAATAAAAACAGTTTTGGATAGAGCATGGATGGGCGAGTATAAAATGACATATAAAATAATGTCAAAATTATAATTGGCAAACAATCTATTACACCACCTTTTATTCAAGAAACGTCGGCGACAAAGACACCAGAGAAACGTAAACGAGCCCAAGATAATGAAAACGAAAACGATGAAAACAGTCCACCGCCGCCAACTAAACGGCCAACACTGATTCCAAGACTGGTGATGATCACACTACGACAGGTGTTCTCTGCTCCGATGCGGCTATATTGTGCATCACCTACCACCAGCATCGCAATTAACAATCATTGCCGTCCTAAATCGCCAGATACGCAGTTATTTTGTAAAAATGAAGGGTACGATAACGACAACAAATAAAACTACGATCCTCATCCCAATCTAAGTCGAAAGTATCAAAGGAAAAGATGTGTGGCTCGATGCAACACAGAGTTCCACTGGCAGATATCACTTATCTCTACGTTAGCTATGTATAAAATACCGCAAATCTGTAATAAGCTCTATTAGTACGACCTTCTTGCTACTTAAAGATATATAAAGTTATGTTAGTAATGACTACACTTCATACTAAGCGACTATTCCGTGTAATTTGTTTTATTGAATAAAATCATATTAAAGCCAAGAAAATATACATGGATTAAAAGTGTTTTCTAAATTAAATGTGCTAGTAAATAGAATACTGTTGCTAACACAAATATTAAGAAAAAAATTACAAGTGTTTTATTAGTTAAATAAAATATATTAATAAATAAAAAAATTTTAAACACATATTAGGGAAACAATCACTTAATAATGAAATTTAAAACGCCATTGTTTATTCACAGTTTATTACTCCATGTTTCAAGTCTATTGAGCTCCCAGTTATTAACATAGGTTGCAACGCGGGGTCTTTCTCCAACTGCTTTATAGAGTTTGTAAAGTGGTGAGGCTTCGTCAAGCTTGCACGCCTCTGGTGTCTCATCATAGACTAGACTATAAAGCAAATATCGCATAGCTTATCTAATATTATGGTTAATAACACAGCAATACAGTATATAGCGACTTACTCTTTCACCGAGAAGGTAAGTACCATCGCGACGTTGCAAGTAGTCTTGAATGGCAGCAATGAAACAAGACGATCTCTTTTGTTGTATCGTTGAATCAGTTTTTCCTATGCATATAATTACTTAGCATCTGTTTACATTTATGCTTGCTTAACAGCAAGCCTCTTACATCCTTGCTCAAATTTTTCTTGACTCGATCGGCGCGCCAATCAATGGCTAAATCTGCAACGACATCAACCATGTATTTTTCAAACTATCGTTACCATCGTACTTGCCTTGAATAAATAGATAAATAAATGAATAATTGTTTTGGTTTTCTTTATCGATAAAACTCACCAAGTTCACGCGCCAATAAGCGCATAATAGGTACTGTTTGTGCGTACCATTGGCCGTCGATTTCAAGTGTAGGTGCACCGCCGTAAGGATTTCGCACTTCACTTGCCGATAAGTTGTTGTTAGCATGGCCAATTGCTGTCGTTTGTAGCAACTCTCGAGTTGCACTCCAGTCTTCAAGCCTTATGTTTTGTTCTTTAAATGGAATATTAGCATCTGATAACATTGTTCCTAGATTATCGGCACGCGCTAAATGAGGCACATCAACGCTGTAAAGTGTAATACTAGCGTTATTTAACATAATAAAAAGCATAAAAACAATAAATGAATAAATTGTAAAATGGTAAAGGTCTAGTAATACTGTTTTAAATCACCTTTTTCATATCATTATTGTTCCCTTTTTTGGTAATGTGCTTTGCATTTATATACCAATTAAATTGCCTTATCATCATATAGCTATCAGTAATTTTCATTTTATTTTTCTTTCCATTGTTCATTTTGTTTAAATAACTTTAGTTATTCTTACTAATAGTAGTCTAATATAAAAGAATACATAATCACAAAATAATAAAACATTAATTTATTTTTAATATTTTTCTGCTTTACAATTATTCATTATATTGTGTCTTTTTCGTGGCCGCAATAGCGCACTGCATTTTAAGATTAAGTGTTATTAATATCACGATATTATACTATTATATCCATGTGATCATTTGCCATATGATTGAACATCGTATTAATGGCAACATATGAATAGCTATAATAGCAATATGCTAAACACTAATACTGAAAATTGTCAACAATCAACTGTTTCGCAAACATAACCAGTAAGTAATTGTTATTTACTGCATATACCCAATTATATAAACAGTGATTAAACTATATAATAATAGTATTTATTATAAAATAAGAACTCTAAACAATAATAAGCTACATATATTCTTGCTTTTATACTCATTTATCTATTCTAATTACAAATATTATTTAGCGCAAATTGGTATTAAATAATAACATTCAATACTATTTGTGTAATTAAATTAGATTTTCGTTTTATTAAACTTGAAACTGAATGGCAAGTGACACTATTCATCAAAATACTCAGTATCATAGATCTACTATCCAATATGCATATATTCTCTAGCAACACATACTATTAACATTCTATAAACATGTGAGTTGCGATATACTATCCATAAATCCAGGGCCAGACTGACAACAATTTATAGATAATATGCATTTTTATATGCTAGAACAATATGTAGTATATTTAATATACAGCGATACTTACAAAATCGGCAGTTTGAAGCTATAGTGCATGTCACGCAATGAGCGGAATGAGTAAAATGCATTGCAAACTATAATAAATAAAATACGTTTAGTATGTTATAAAATTGAATATAGTAATAAAGTACACAGTAGAAATGATATATTTGGATAAAGGATATATGTGTACTGGATAATAAATCTATGATAATGAACGTTTAATGGCTGATGTCACTCACCGCCCAGTTTCATGTTCAATATACCGAATATGTGGGTCAACTACACGAATGATATTAAATGTGATTATTTAAGCTTAATTGCATTAGATTTTGATAAGTTGCTTAGTAATAATTTAATAAATTTAATACAAATAACATTCCAAATAAACTAGCGTTATTATCAACTACATATATAACGCTGGTGTGTTATATCAAATATAAAAGATTATGTTTTAGTAATACAATACAATTTAGGTAAATAAATGATATTCTACAACTACCAGCATTCTAGTTTTATTAATTTTTCAATAACGTGAACAACTTGTTTATACAATGCTAAATGTTGAAATAGTTATAAGAAATTGACCGTATTTGCTAATGCCTATAGTCAAAATAAACATGGTATCACGATGGAAATCAACACAATATTACGGTGTTTATGGTATGATATACCGATAAAACAGTATATACATCAGTTATTGTATATACCATACGGCTAACAACATGCCATCTAAAGTATAGCTTGCTGTCTAGTATGCTGATTGGTTTTTTAATTAATATAATACTATTTTAATACTGTTAGCAATAATAAAATGCTGCATACCAGCTTATTATTACAGCTATTGCTATACACTCAAATAAACATATACACTACTGTAATTGCTTAATGTTTAAACAGCAGTTTATTAATAAATAGCTAGCACTAACAGTACCGGCGACGGTATATGTAGTTAGCTTTGTTGGACATACTACAGATTTGTGCCAACTATGTTTGATACAAAATAGCACCACTGGTATTGGCTAGTAACAAATAAGGTACAGCGACTGCTGCTTAGCATGCTTGTGAAGTTGCCGGCAGCAGCTAGCTGGCATTACTGACGAATAATACTAATATGCACTAATAAGTTGCCATGTTATATGCTGTATTATCAAAGAACGTAGTTAAGTAATCTACAGATGTTGAAGTATATATTAGTGTACATGCAATATTATCAATTAATACTACTAATATAACTATAAAATACTAGCATTGTTGTTGCTATTCATTGTAATAAAAATACGTGTCAACAACCATTAGTGGCATACGACCATGCATTGCAATGTTAATATTATTCTATGTATAATGGTTATTGACACGTATTTTGAGCACAATCAACAGCAACGGTACTAATATTTTGTAATTATAGCAATAGTATTAATCACTTTATTACGTGTGCAATAACATAACATCAACGGCTGTATATCGCTATATATTGCTTAACCATATACCTACTAGCATTGCATTTAATAGGTACATCTTGCTGGCGTGTATTGACATTGATTGCATTCCATGTAAGTTGAATATTATCGAAAATTCTGCAATAGATATTGTTATTGCTGTTGTTTTTATGCATTATTGAATGTGCATATGTATGGATGTCAACTATTAGTATGACGTTCATAATGTAATATCTACAACAACGAAGCCAATAGCTATCTTGATTGTAGGTAGTAGCAAATACAGCTACTTTCTTATGGCCATTTTTACCATTTAGCATACCTTAAATAAATAAATAATAAAATCAACATTAGTATAATATCTAGTAGCTTTGTTATGCCATTCAATTATTTGAATTGTACTATACTGATAGCATACTAAAATTAGTTACATTCTATAAAGCTACACCCACACTGGTCATTTTAATAATAGCAATAGTGGTTCGTTTGATTTTTTAATTGTGTTAAGGCTAGTATAATAATATTAAACAATTTGCTGATGATCTAGTATGATTTGAAAGATAAATGGCTAAATTTAACAACATCCAATCTATTGAGCATGAAACTGTGTGGTGGATGGCATTAGCCATTAAAATACTCGTCATTATAGATTTAGTATTTAGTATGCATATGCCTTCTATCCACCCATATCATTACTATTCTGTATTTATTAAGTCATATATCGATCGATCATATAATAAGCACAACCCATTTACAGCAGGTATTTTATTGCCGCTAGCTTTATTGCTATAGTTTCAATTTATGTACTTACTTAATCGTCTATGTATATCTTCACTATTATTTTATCCATTCATTCTATTCTAAACTATACTCATCATGTCTTATTGATAAAACTCGTTTATTTGTTACTCGCCGTATTGTTTGTATATTTTACTTGATTGCTTGTGCAATACGCATACTATACCTTTATTGCCATTATTTTACACTTTATTTGACCATTCATTTGAATCTATATTATTCCATATTATAACACGGCAAGGAAAAGGCTTGTGATCTTTTTAAAAGCTAGTATTATTTGAAAACAAAACACAGTGCATGAATGCAAACAGCAACACTAACACTGCATACCTAAATATCTATGTAAAAATAACAGTTGATTAAATGGTAAGTAGTTTGAAGTAAAAATAACAAGTATTTATTACATAGCAGCGCCAGTTATCTTACCATAGTAAACAGCCGATTATAAAAGCGTACATGGCTATTTGTGCTACACCGTCTTTGTCCGCACAATAATACATATTTAATAAAACATAACAATGCTTACCTGTAGCTCCAAAAAACGGCAAATGCTTTAAATGTAGACTGATAGTCGATAGTCAGAGACTGTCAAAGCAAAATGGCGGAATGGCAGAATGGTAGTGGCAGGACGGTGCACTGGCAAAACGGTGAGATGGTGGAATACCGCCGTTCTGCCACCATGCCACCATTTTACTGTTGAACAATTGAACGGTTGAACCGTTCGACTCACTTCCACCACTTTTGACTCCACTCTCTTTTCATTCCTTTTAGTGAACATAAAATTAAAGTACCTGACATCAGGGCCCAAAATACCATCATCATAGATTTATTATCCAGTATGCATATATTTTTAATCCAACAATATCATTAAGATGTATCTTTACATCCTACTCTTAGTCAATGACAGGTTGAACACTTATATTCATTATGCATTTCAATCAGCTTCACTCAGTCCACTCAGTGCGTTATAGCTTTATTATATTATTTTTATTATTAATAACTGTTTATTACAATTATTAACCATTTAATGTGATTTGTGTCAAACGGCTACTTTTGATATTCGCGCAACTGGCCGCACATTTGTTCTATTGAACATGGGGACGGGTGGTGAGTTTTATTAACGATCAAATCATCACATTTGGTGTGATTTGGTGGTTAAATGGCTATTTTGATTATTTACGCGTTTGAACTAAACATTCAACCTATTGAAATGGAGCTGGGTGGTGAGCGACATCAAAGTTTAAAACACTTGTTATTATAGATTTATTATCCAGTATGCATATATCTCTATCTACCTACACCACTCCCTTTTATTCCGCACTTCTATGTATCATTCTACGACATACTGGACACATTCTGTTCATTAAGTACACCAGCACACTCTACTCATTCCTCCTTGCGTTATATGCGCTATAGTTTGACATCGTTTTATATGTCATTTTACACTCGCCCATCTATGCTCAATCCAAAACTGGTTTTATTTTGTTCTAGCGTTATTATTAACAACTGTCGACTAATGTCGCTCATTGATCATGCATATATGCCAGTAGCTATACCACTGCTGTCCATACTTTTTAATTTGTATATTCGTTTTATTATCTAGTAAATACGCGCTAGCTATTACCGTTGTCTGTTTGGTTCTAGCACCACTATTAGAAAAGTTCACGCAAGTTGCTTATCTGCTCATGCATATATGCTCGATAGCTTTAACAAAGCTAGTTGTCTTTTAACTAGCATAGCTGATAGCTGTTATGCTATTTTACCGTACAGTTACTATGCGCTACCAATAACTACTGTCAGCTTGACGCCAGCTTAATATTGACAAGTTTGACTCGTTCCGCTTAGTCATTCCTTTCCAAGGCGCACTATAGCTTTAATGCTGCTACTCACACAATTACTTTTGGTATTTTATTTGCTCCATATTATTGTATGCTTAATGGCTATGCTTTATTTGCAGAAGCTATACGTTTCTTGTTAGCTGTTTGTTGCAAAGTTTAGCTCTGAGCACTTCTTTTACTCTTTGCACACAAACGCGCAAGTAGAATAGCCTTCTTACACTGCTAGTGCTCTTTTTGCTGTTTTCCAGTGCTGATATGTTGCAATGGTATCAAACGGGCCAGCGATGAACTGGTATAAGCTATTACACAAATAAAGCTTGTTATTACAAAATAGATATTTGCTATGGGTGTTATGTATACGTGCTTTAAAAGTGTCGTATAGCTTATTGCAGGGTAATCATGTATTGCGCTATAGCTACTTGAGCATAAGGACAAAGTGTACGTATATTTACCATGTGGCGTAGACAGTGCTGGCTACTCTATTCGACACAGTTAAAAGCAATAATAAACTTGGCCAAAAACAATTTGCTTTAAAGATTTTATTAGATGGATTGCATTAGTATTCAACATATAAGCCATTGGTATTTACTGTAGCTACAAGCTTGAAACTGGTCCCATTTAGCTGCTTTGCGTGCCGCCTAAATGATCGGCATTGTTTGAAATAAAGCCATAACTGATATTGCCAAATAGACAGATTTACTTGCTATGCTACATGTAAAGTTTAGCATAGATCATTTTTACGCTTAGTCGGTTAAGCCGTGTAATCTAGATTTAATCCATCAGCTTATCGCGTTGTAAAGAGCTTACCAATATTAATGTTCAGACAATATAATGACAGCAATAAAGACTCTTTTGCAATAAGTGTACAAGAAAACACACGGTTTACTACATATTACACTAATAGTTACATGTACTGAAGATTCTACTGGAATGGTTGTAGCTGCTTATACGGAAGACTAAGAGTAATTACGTAGTACATTGGTCATAGACGGTTTTAGACGGCTCATGTTTTATTGCGACATTTTCCACAACTATCACAATACATAAGCTGGCTTTACTGCTCCTCCGAACCAACATTGCACCTTTATCTTCTCTTTCTACTCTTTACCACTCGATATACGCTACACTCATTCGCTCTTACTGCCATTTGTTGTCCAATATGCTTTGCACTTGCTAGACGTCTAATGATTACAAGATCACTGCTGGTTGCTGCTATATGTACTAAGGTCGGTAAACGGGCGTGGGAGGTGCGATGCAGTTGTGCCTTTTGGCTATGAAGCACTGGATATGCAGTGTTCTAGAAGCTATATATCACGCAGTGTGTACTCCAGCATGCTGTAGAAGGCGCTTGTCTGCACATAGTTGATTGGTCTTTTGTATAGTAACATTGGTACGCTTACCGTGTGTTTGTTTGCGAGGTTGCCTTGCTGAGTATCTGGCTGTTGAGGCGACATAAGGTTTGCGCTTGAAGATATCTGATATCTGATGGTGCAGAGCAAATGTTGTTTGGACAACCACTACTTATTGCGGTGTAGTCAAGCAGCAAACATCATTGGCACATGTGGCTCATCTCGTTTACTGACCCTCTTCAATAGATATAAATTTGAGAGATATTTAGATTTGGCAAGAACAGGGCCACAATATGCTGTACAGTCATCCGGTTTGTACTAGTCTATCATTATTTATGTATTTCTTTAAATAAATAAATGTAGCATTTCTTATTTATTAACATACTACTATTAATTGCGTTCATATAAATACAGACATCTTCCCTTTAATAATAGTACTAGTTGTTTCTGCTATTGTTATTACACTGATAATAAACAACCTATTAAGCCATTGAATGTGCTTTGAAGGCAAACGATTAAATTTGATGCATCCATGCAGTTGAGCTAGACAATTGCTCTGTTGAACATAATAACGAGTGGTGAGTGAATCAAAGTTTAAAATATTTATTGGCATAGATGTATTATCCAGTACGCTTATATCCAACATTTACTTGTACCATTCGTCTATTATCGCATACTATTATGTATTATTCTACAATACACTAGCCGCATTCTGGTTATTGTATGCGGCAACACACCTCACTCATCCCAACTATTACGCTGTACATTCACTAAATTGTATGCTGTTTATTGTATAGCGCATAAGAGCTATGCAACGCCATTGTTGTTTTGATTCCAGATCTATTATTAAATAAGTGCTCTTTTATGTTTTAGCGCTTTTGGCATCGGAAAGGCGCTGTAGCATTAACACCATTTGTGCGGGCGCTTGAATGGCCATATTGGTACACTGTAGCTTTAGTACTGTAGATTTGACATAGATATTATATACTTTATATTTATAGAGTGTTGTTATATATTGTTATACAGTATATTGGCCACACTACATCGATTGGCGTTGTCCATTTTACCCTAGCTTTATCTTTAAAGTTGGCCACTTATTACACTCATTTTGCTAATGCCCATGTTACACGGTTACAATTAGACATACTAGAAAATTAACAGTAAACTAACTAAAAATATACTGCAGTCCAATTGATTCTGCCTACTCAAACGACAATTATGGCCATACTAAGCCAATAAAATGAGATGTGCAAATACTTACTATTTTATCCAGAATTGTACATGCATATCAGAGTAATATTGGTTAAATATTGGTATAAATAATAAGTATACAGATAAATTTGTTTATTTACTGATGTAGTTTGTTTATTATGATAGTGCATTGATCAGTGTATGGTATATTGGCTATTAGCTATCAATTCAGCCTATTCTAGTGCAGCCACTGTAGCCATTGTAGCCATTTCAGCTAAGGGCCGCTTAGTATGGTCCTCGCAGGTCATTACTCGTATTTCAGCTACTGTATTTTGTTTATTTTACGTAGTTTTACGTAGTTTACGCATCACTTGCTTCCCTGCGTTGCTTCTACGTATTTGTCTATGTAATAGTACACTGCACACCATACTTGCTCCATTTCACTTATGTTGGCCTCAGTCCACACTGTATATCGCTCAGTACCTTCCCAACAGTCCCACTTTTCGATATGAATATATAACAGCATCAAAAGCTAAGTTGAGATAAACCCAAGGTTTGAAGCTGTGAGCCAACCATTGCACCATTTCCGGTTGGCCTTGCCATTGCTGTGAATACGCATTGTTCCGTTGATCAGCACCAAAGCCGTTGCTAATTGACAACAGCTAGTTTGTCTACCAGAAGGTTAAACAGCGTGTATGTGCATGAGCAAAATAGTTTAATTTTATTAATGATAAAGCTAGTGCAAAAATAAATATGGTTGGATAGATGAAGGATGGACGATAATAAAATGATATGTAGAATAGCAAATGTACGGTAAAAAACATAAAAGCAGTGTCAAACAGTGTATATAGCGTAATGAGCAAAGTATATTGCCGCATGTAATAACCAGAATGCGGCTAGTGTATTGTAGAATAATACATAATAGTATGCGATAATAGACGAATGGTACAAGTAAATGTTGGATATAAGCGTACTGGATAATACATCTATGCCAATAAATATTTTAAACTTTGATGCACTCACCACTCGTTATTATGTTCAACAGAGCAATTGTCTAGCTCAACTGCATGGATGCATCAAATTTAATCGTTTGCCTTCAAAGCACATTCAATGGCTTAATAGGTTGTTTATTATCAGTGTAATAACAATAGCAGAAACAACTAGTACTATTATTAAATGGGAAGATGTCTGTATTTATATGAACGCAACTAATAGTAGTATGTTAATAAATAAGAAATGCTACATTTATTTATTTAAATAAATACATAAATAATGATAGACTAGTACAAACCGGATGACTGTACAGCATATTGTGGCCCTGTTCTTGCCAAATCTAAATATCGCTTAAATCTATATCTAT